>OZJO01027922.1:0-26460 GCA_900406225.1 Acrobeloides nanus | reverse complement strand
GGCCAAAAAAAGGTCGTCAAATTGCAAATCCGAAAAATTTACGTATGCAAAGACCACTTCTTATTTTGGGTCCCTGTTCCCCCTCACACGTGTTCCGATGTATAAATACAGCGAAAAAAGTCTGAAGATTGACTTTAGAAGCTTATAACTCTGGATGGGTAAAAGCTTTTTAATCCATTTTTTTATTATTTGATAGAGCAGGTATAAAACTAAAAAGTGACGGTTGGATTTGATGTGAAACGCTTTCTAGAATTTTTTATGCCGGTTTTAGTGAGAAAAAGTCAAATTTTTTCACTAAAACCGGCATAAAAAATTCTAGGAAGCGTGTCACATCAAATCCAACCGTCACGTTTTAGTTTTACATCTGCTCTATCAAATAATAAACAAATGGAGTAAAAAGCTTTTATTGCGTAGACCTGGTGGAAATCTGTTGCGCTTTTGGTGAAAATAAAAGGTCAGTGCTTTGCAGTTAGGACCCACAGAAACCCCAAATTTTACACAAAAACTTATTATTATTATTTTTGTAAGAGATCCTCAATTTTTTATTAATATTTGTGAATTGAATGTTTTTGCACAATTTTCATAAAAAAATTTATATAATACTCTCATTTTTAGCGAACTATGACATCAAAAGATTAAAGAGAAAGCGTGATTTTTTTTGTTGCAAAAAGCTGGAAAGAGAACTTCCGAAATCGCAACAACACTCGATATGCCTGCTATAACGGTTCGAAACGTACTCAAACACTATAGAGAGACTGGTACAGCTGCCGACAAGTATAGAAGTGGTCGTCCGAGATCGGCGCGCACTCCGGAAAACTCGAAGGTCAGATGTCGAATCTATCGAAATCCAGAAAGATCGAAGAGAAACATGACAAAAACGCTCGGTATAAGCGAATTTTCTGTCAGATCATCGTGAAAAAGAATTTTTATTCTTACAAGTTCGGACACGGTCAAGCTCTAGAGAAGCACCATATGAAATCTCGTGTTCAAAAATCTCGAAAGATGAAACGCTTGGTCGGTGCTGGTCGCCATCGGTCAGTATTATTCACTGATGAGAAGCTTTTCACGGTGCAGCGCAAGTTCAACCGTGTCGAATGCTAGCTATCGAATTATATATAACTTCATGGGGTGATCTTTTATGGTTTTTGATAAAAATAGAAAAATATAGATCTGGTATAGGTTTCTTTATAATGATTTATCTATATTATAATTTATTTTAAACAATTACAAATAACTATTAACCATTAGTCCAATTATTGATATTTATCCTTAGATTTACATTATTTTGTGCCGCATGTTTTTTCTTTGCCATCAATGATTTCAGAGTCACAATTATCAAAAAATAGACCTTCTTCAAAGCATTCCTATAAGACCTTAAAACCAACAAAGTTACGAGCGTGTCAATAACGACAAAAAGTTGATATATGGAATATTGTAATTCGGTCAAAATTATGAAAATATCCCACATCGTATTAAACATACTTTCTTCATCAATTAACGGAGCGATAACAGATATATAGAAATGCAAATAAAAAGTCGTTATTAGAAATAAAGAAATTATACAGGTTTGGAAGATACAAATAAAAGCTGCTTTTCGTAAATCGTTAAAAGTATCAAAGCGTGATTCATGCCCCACTAGGTTCATCATTTTTTTAATTTGCATAAGAATTAAAACTGAGCAACAAATCGTGATGAATAAAATGATTAGACAAAATATAGGCAATATTATAGAGCTATCATTGGAGTTGTCAATGGTAAAAACGCCGATCATGGCCAAGTCATAACCTAGAAGCCAAGGAATTAGCGTTTTCTTGGTGAAAATTTTTTCATAATGTTGAGGAAAATACAAAAAGAAAAATCGAGTAAAAGCTAGAGGGAAAATCGAAACAGCTGCAAGATTTAGGCTAAATTTTTTAATTATTTTTATGAAGCTATCTTCATCAAAGTTGGTAAAGAAAACCGTAATTTCCCATATAATACCAAGAATTAGGTTTAATACGGCTGTATGGAAGACAAACCACTTGGCGTCTTCGTCTTCTTTGCCAAAAATCGTGATAAAAATGAGAATAATCACAGGAATATGCATGATGTGTAATAGATAAAAGGATATATAGTTATCAATATTCGAAATTATCTCACATAAAGAAACCGATTCCTCAAATTCCGAATCGGTAGACGTAAGATTCAATTTGGCCCAGTTTATAGAGCACATTTTAGAAAGAAGAATGATGTGTGAAGAAAATTGAAAGACGTCAAACTTAGCTATATAATCAAATCTCTAGAATAATAATTTTAAAATATGAGTATTAAATATAGGTTGTAGAGTATTAAATATAGGTTGCAGTTCAATTTAACATCAAAATTTCAAAGCTCAAAAATTAGAGATTGTTTAAAGGATCAGTCCAGTCAGTTACAACCATGTAAAATCCGGAAGTTTGGGGATCCCGGGGGTCTTATACTACAAGGTACTGACCATACATGGGCAAGCAGGGGGGTACTGGGTCCCAAAATACGAATTGGTCCCTACTGTCGACCAAAAAAAAACGTCGACAGGCGAAAAAGTCGAAATACGAATTCGTATACGAATTGGAAATACGAAATCGTAGTCAAATACGAATTCGTATATATGTTTTGCCGTCAAAATACGAATTGGTCCACTAATTTTTTCCCCGATACGACGAATTAGGGGNCCAAAAAATAGCCAACTTCAAACGCGATTATCTCGACAACGATAACGATTCAGAATTTACTGTAAAAACAAAAAATTCTCCATTTTTCATGCTCTTTCCGAATATATCATTTTTTCATGTTTGTAAATTACTAGACTGGTCCTTTAAGAGACGCTTTCTCGAACAACTTGAAAAGGGCAATCGGTAATGTGACTTCCATCCTAATGCCGAATTGAGTTTCAAGATTTTCTAGATTTTGTCGAGATTTTCTAGTGATAAGAAACAAATTAAAATGAGATCTCGATTTATGTCGAGATCTCATTTTGTGAGATCGGGGTCAAAAAAAGTTCAATTCTACCAGACTTGTGTTTTAATCATTTTTGGTGTAAAACTTTATTGCATATTAAAATTGCATATAAATATTGCATATTAAAATTACATATAAATATTGATATTAAAATTACATATAAATATTGCATATTAAAATTACATATAAATGCTATATTTTATATTTACATAAATTCATATACATATCACCTACTCAACCGGATCAAGTTTGCCTACTTTTTGATATCTTCTTATATTTCTTATATGTAACGTGCGTGTGTGCTGACTAACTTTTGAAGGTGCGATCCAAACCCTTAACACGATACGTCATCGTGATCAGGGCAAAATTCTAAGACGTTTGACACCACTTTGTGAAATTTGGTGAAAAAATTTTTTTCGATTTTTTACTCTTTGGGGAACCAAGGTGAAAAAATCGAAATTTCAAAAATGCCTCCAAATTGGTTGATTTTTGTACTCGGGGTTTTCGGGTATGAGATACACGAATTCGAAAGAATGCTTTGATTCTGAGAGCAGAAAAAATTAATAAATCGGAAAAATTTAAGTTCACGTTATAAACATGTCACACCAAATAGTCTGCAACACCAGACTAGCTGGTGTTTGTCGACTAATTCGTTTTATGTGAATTTCATAAAGAACTATAAAAGCGCCCGAAAGACTCGCAGGAGCTCAGGGGTCGCTCAGAAGCGAGGCCGAAAGCCCAGTGCTCGATATCTATATTCTACAGCATACATATCCAGTAGGGAGAGGACTCTGGAGGGTGGGTGGGTGGATGAAATTTTTTCAAGATTTTGTCAAAATTACCTTGGTTCCCCTTATGATTTTTTCTAAAAATTTTCCATGGGAGAGTGATGGGAGGACCGTCCCCTCTACTGGATATGTATGTCCTACAGTTAATAAACTTTCTTTTTTAAAATTTTATCATTATATAATAAACTTGACATGTTTTGTAACACCATTTTTGTACGGATGCCAAGCAATTTCTGATAGCTTATCAAAGAAAGACAGTTCTGATAAAAATTTTTCATCATCTAACCAAAATTGAGGTATTTTCTAAAATCAACAATTTATTTTTTCGATTCCAATTATTACTCACTTTATTTGTGCTTAAGTTTTTCCTATTCCTTTTTAGTCCCAATGGAGAAGGCTTTCTTTTTCTTCGACTGTTTTTAAAGAATGTTTCTTGAGGAGGGAATATTTTTTCATGAGTAGTAGTATCTTCATTACTACTAGCTAAACTAAGGAGGCTTTCTGAGATGGGATGTATATCAATAACACAGTCATAGGGAAAGAATTCACATTCAGAGATTCTGATTTTGGTATCAAATTCTGATATCACATCATCTTCTTGTATAAATATTTTGGATATTTCCTGAAAAAGATTATATTGAGTTGTTCAATATATGCAGGGTGCCTCCAAAAATAGCAACTTTTTCAAGTTTTTTAATTTTCACAAAAATAAAACTTTAGGGGTTTTCTATGTGGGAAATTGAGTGAGCGCATTGTCGGACCTTGAAAGCGCTTCTCTAACCTTGTATTGACGTATTTTCGCTTCAATACACACATCTTTTCCCTGAATTAGAATCAGAGAAACGTTTTCAAGATCCGGAAAGTTTATTTTGAGCGTTCCATCAGTAAAAACTTGGTCCAAGACAACTTCCAGGTTTGACCTATGGCCGATTAGCTAATGTGCTTGGCCTTCAATCATAGATCGGGGGATCAATCCCGCGCTCAAAAGTAATTTTTTATTTTGTTGTCAAAATTCATGAAAATTTTTGCATATCCATAGTTTTATGCGGGGTTCGATGGCACTATTATTTTTCCATGAAAACTTTTGGAAAAATTGGAAAAAGTTTTAGATTTTTTAAAAATCTTTTCGATTTTTTCAATTTTGCCAAAAAAGTTTTTATTGAAAAATAAGGTTCTATTTCAGTTTAGGGATCCAAGTGATTTAGGGGTTCAATCGAATTTTAAGGGTCCAGTCAGCTTTTAGGGGTCAAATCAGCTTTTAGGGACCCATTAAATATTTTAAAGGTTCGAACAACTTTTAGGGGTCTAATGTTTACAATTTTAATAGGGCCCGATGACACAATCAAACAAATAGCTGAAAGCAAGAAAAACGTGGGCATAATCTTGTTTTATTCTTTACTTAATGACAGACGGCTCAGCATTATTTCTTGTTGAATAAAGTCAACATTTTCAGGAATTTTTATATTTGTAGATCAATATAGCTTAGATGATCAATATTATATAGTATTAGATTAACATTTTAGCTTTTTAGTTAATTTTTCTCTCTTATATATCGGTATACAAATAAAGATTTTATAACATACAATATACACAAAATTTGAACGGACCCTTAAAGGACCAGTCCAGTCAGTTACAATCATATGAAAAAATGATTATTCGGAAAGATCATGAAAAATTGAGCATTTTTTGTTTTTACGACACCATCTGAATCGTTTTTTCCATCGAGATAAATGCATTTGAAAATATGAATTCGTGTACATATTTTCGTTGTAATAATCAAACTTTTTTGAATTTTTTGTGGAAAAATCGTGAAAAGATAACATCAATCGACAGAGAATTTTATGCTGAACAACTTTGCTAATTGAAGTTTGCGTAAAAATTATTTTCTCCGATCAAAAATGCAAAATAAGTTTAAATTCATGCAGGGTTTTCGTTTCAATATACAAAAATTTAAATTTATTTCGCATTTTTGATCGGAGAAAATAATTTTTTACTCAAACTTCAATTAGCAAAGTTGTTCAGCATAAAATTCTCTGTCGATTGATGCTATTTTTTCACGATTTTTCCGCAAANAAATAATTTTTTACGCAAACTTCAATTAGCAAAGTTGTTCAGCATAAAATTCTCTGTCGATTGATGCTATTTTTTCACGATTTTTCCGCAAAAAATTTTAAAAGTTTGATTATTACAACGAAAACATGCGCACGAATTCATATTTTCAAATGCATTTATCTCAATGGGAAAACGATTCAGATGATGCCGTAAAAACAAAAAATGATCTATTCTTCATGACCTTTCCGAATATATCATTTTTTCATATGATTGTAACTGAGTGGCCTGGTACTTTAAATTATTAATTGGACTCTTAAAAGTTGATGGGCCCTTAAAATTCGATTGAACCCCTAAAAATCGATTGGACCCCTAAACTGCAATATAACCAAGATTTTACCGGAATTATTACAGGTTTTTTTCTTCTCCGCATTATTCTAGGTGTCAGATTTGATTTCAATTTATGTTTATTATATGGTTGTTTCAATATGCTTCTCATTCTAATAGATTCATTATTCTTAGTTAATTTAATAAATTTTTCTTCTATAGGTGTGATTTCAACTATACAATCATTAATTTTGTATTCAGCCATCAAACGATCCACTTGGTCCTATAAAAAGCCAATTTTTCACGTATACAAAAAATAATAATTGCTTGATTAGATGTCCCATGTTTTTCTGTATGTTTATGAATATCATAATTTCGTAAAATATTTCCCATTCTTGTATTAGGTCTTCTTAACATCAGAATAAAATTAAGTCTAATTAATTCTTCAAGTAAAAGAAAGTGAAATATAGGTTTTGATTTTTAAGTAATTTTTGTAAATTCAACATTTTCATTAGAAGATCTAAATAAAAATATTATAACAAAATTTTCACCAAAAATCGAAATTTTTTGAACATTTTCAGTTTAAAGAAGTGTTTTTCAAAAAAAAAATTTGTGCCTATCGGCGCGAAGAAAAACATAAGTGAGATCAAGGTGATTTTATGATCATCCAGATATTACGTAATCAACTTTTTGGTGGTTTACCCCAACGTTTTCATTCAAAGCCCATGCCGTGTGGCTAAAGTATCAGATTTGCAGTTTATGTGCTAGGGTTCGAATCACGCTTCGAATTTAAAGTTGTCCAGATTCCATGAAAACTTTTTGCATATCCTCTAAGACACTTTGAAATCATTGTTGGGTCAGTAAATACTTGTTATGGTTGTATAGTAAGGGGTCATCCAGATATTACGTAAGGGGCCATTCACATACAGGGTGTTTCAGCACAATACGCCGATTTTAAAAATTCATATCTCCATGAGTTTAAATGATTTTTCCAAACGGTCTTTTACAAGTTGCTAGGCTTGTGACCGAGTTTTTTTAGAAAATAAATCGAACGGTAATTATTCGATGCAAAAAATTTTTATGTAGATACAACTAAAATATCGATTTTTTCCATAATTACAAATTTATTGTCCAAGAATTAAAAAGTTCCATCTCCTCATAGGAATGGGCATTTTTGATGAAATTTTTTTCCATTCTAGGATAATTTTATGTGCTTAATAAGATGCCACAATTATTTTTTAGTATAAACCACAAATTCATGGCCAAAAATGGACCTAACGGTATATACTCGAAATTTAATTTTTTTTCTCATAATAACGTTATTTTTTTCATAATAAAGATATTTTTCACCCAGAAATAAGTATGCCTACTTATTGAGCTTCTAAAAAAAGCAATAGAGTGAAAAAATTTCAACTGAAACGCATATTTCTATGAAAAAATCGAACTTTTTCATTTTTAATACGAAAATCGTGTTTTTCGTATATGGGAAATCATGTTTAATTATGCATTACAACGAAAATTTGATGACTTGACATAGCAAAAACATTACTAAACAATTTTTCAAGCTCTAAAAATAATATATTACTTAAAACCGGATGAAAATATCTTTTCCATGCGAAGGAATGGTCGAAAGTTTCAAAAAAAGTCAAAATTTCATTTATATCCATCTAAAAAATTTTGCATCGAACAATTACCGTTTGATTTATTTCCTAAAAAAACCCGGTCACAAGCCTAGCAACTTGTAAAAGACCGTTTGGAAAAATCATTTAAACTCATGGAGATATGAATTTTTAAAATCGGCGTATTGTGCTGAAACACCCTGTAGATAATTTTTAAGGCCCATCAGAAGCTCCCATGGGAACAAAGTTTTTTCTAGAGCCATATCTTTGAATTTTTGACCCCTCAGGAAACAGGATTTTTGTGTTTTTCCGCTGTAAAACCTAAGTTCTCGACCACTTTTTCCACAACATGACCCCATACACCTAATATAAAAGTTGTAGCCCGCGTCTTCAGCTTTCAAACAACACCGAGATCATCGAAATTGGATTTAACCATCAAGAGTTATGCTCAAAATACTAAAGTGTAAAATACCTGTAACGTTACTGTAAGGTCCAACATTTATGAGGGCCGAAATTGACCTTTTTAAAGGTTGCAAACCGTTTCGAATGCTGTGTACCCGCGGGCTGTTAAACTCTGAGGTTCTAAAACCTGGTGTATAAGAACCCACAGGGTTAAAGAACCCCATGGGGTTCAGAGTTCAGGGGGTTATGAACCCCGGATTCAAGGATAGGGATGTTCATGGTGGTTTAGAAAATAAAAAATACAAATTCTAGTGGTCCAAAAATTTTTTAATAATTAATTTTAGACTATTATATTCTTTGTTCAAGCTCTCCATACATCACCTATTAACGACAATGGACAATCTAGAAGAAATAATAACAAACACCTGCGTAAGAATTCAATCTGAATTTTCCTACCAGCCAGCAATCGACGCATACTATAATATCTCGGCAATATCAGCTTTAATATATGGCCTATTAACTTTGATAGTAAATATCCGAGTTTATACAGTGATATTAAAAAATCCCAAGAAGAAAGAATTCTCCAGTTCATTCTTTATTGTTTTCATCGTCGCTAATATAGTGGTAATTAACTACATTAAAAGGAAATGTACCCAGAATTAGGGTCTCTCGGTGTCAATATCGTAAGGTATCCTGAATCAGGGTTGAAATCGAAGGGGATCAGGGACACCCTGAATCAAGATCTAGTGAGCCCTTATTAATTACAAGGTGTTCCTTGTTAGCCGAGTATATTCTAGGACTATACTTGGTGGGCTACGAATCAACTTAAAGATCACTTCGGTCTCGCACCAAGTCTACATTTTATGCTGGACTGGATTCCAACCCGCTCGAACTTCATAGTATCATGTTGGTTTTTTCTATTAACCTATTTTGGGTATGTGGATATGCTGATTGTCGTTTTGGTATCTTTCAATCGTTTTGTGTCCATCGTTTATTTCCACATTGAAGACAAGGTAATTTATAAAGTAACTCTCTATAGAGTCCCTCTTAAAATAGATCTGGAAGAAAGCGTTTCCAATTGGACTAGCGATTGCATTCTTATTACCACTGACTTTTTCGTGGCAAGTATGGTTCGTATCTGTGATTAAATGTAATCTCGAAGATCATCATTTTTATGTTAATCCAATATTTTCAATCGGGGTATGAGTATTTTTGTAAAATTAGAGATGTAAAATTTTTAGTTTGACAACAACAACTTCAATTTCGCAAAATTTATCGTGCCCTTTTGTTTTGGTATAGTCGACTGTTTTCTAAACGTAGCCACTGTCCTTTCAGTCGTCCGTCAACGCAGAAATATTTCTCAAAATAAAGGATCGAAAAATTCGAATGCTGTTCAAGGGTATTGATATTTTTTCGAGGGGGAGGCGCTTATATTGAGGTTTGCTGTATTTTCAAAATTTCAAGACGCAATGCAACCCTACTCATAATTTTCATTTTTTACAGGCCTGAATTAAAGTTGCTTATAATTTCAATGATGATGTTCCTTAGCCAACTTACTTTTAGTATAATCAATGTAAGTATCGTCCAAACTAATATGGATGTTATAGAACGGATTTTTTAGCTTCTTTTTTATCTTACCATAGGACTTCACATACCAATTCCAATGTCCATCTCTCTTTTGTTCGAAGTCAGTAGATATGTAACCGACTTCATATGTTTATCACCGTCATGGATTCTTTTAATAATTTGCAAACCTCTCCGAATGAAAGTCATACCTATTTATTTCAACACGGAATTTAGAAGTGGAGGCGGCTTTACAACTAAAGTTTTTGCATTGAATACTATCACACGTTAACAAGTCCCCTCCCAAGTATTTAACAAAATTTTTAAATCATAATTTTTTGTAGAGATTTATTGATTTTTTTGAAATTTTATTCATGTTTAATATTTGTACGATAATAAAATTGTTTATAAATTAGACATAGTTCACAAATCCATACAGTAGCTGGCAACAACCTTGCATAATGATTGAAAACGACATAATTTTACATGATTATATTAATTTTTTCAATTTTGAATTTTTTGCTACGCTAAAAATATCGAAAAATCATCATGTTTCAAGAATAATTTAGCTTTATCTCAAAAATTTCTTGCTAACATATCAAACCAATCTACCAAAATTTTCTTCGTATCTGAGCTACAATTTTGGGAAGTACACTATCGGGGTACCCCATGTTAAAAAAAAATCAATTTTTTCAACTTTTTTATTTTGGCTCAAAATTGGTTGATTTTTGGCACTTGGGGGTTTTCGAACATGGGTACCCTTATAGGGGGTCATGAAAATTTTTCAGAACTCGGGACTTGTGCCAATCGATTTCTCTTGCCCGGAAACCCCGAGTAACAAAATCAGTCAATTTGGAGCCAAAAGAAAAAATTGAAAAAATGATTTTTAACATGGGGTACCCCGATAGGGGGTCAAAAAAATTGTGTGCTAAAGTCATTTTTTCTCGCTCTTGTAAGTCTGTCTCAGGATTAAAATAAAAAAGAATTAGCAAAAACGGAAGTCAGAGAAAAAAGTTATGATCAATTTTTAGCGTAAAAAAATTTGGATCACCCTGTATAATAAGGTACATACTAAAACAAGAAAATACAAACAACAATACTTATCTAAAAAATCTAAAAACTGGGTCTATACATTAGACATTTTTCCATGACGGCTAATGTTTGTTCAGACTAACATTTGCAGATTAACTTCAAACGTATACCTTAACCCATTTTGGACGACTGGGTCATATATGACCCACCACAAAGAAATCCCCACAACTTGATCAAGCTTAATCCAAGCGGGTTGAGCAATAGCTTAAAAAGTTCCTGAGATCAAGCCGAACAAAGATGTAAAATATTGCTTTACATAAAAAACTTTCTAAGATAGTTAAAAATTTGATTGAAACTTTGCAAAAGAACACTTGGCCATCGGCCTCGGACTTTTTCCCATTGGTGGCAAAAGCTATCAATTTTTGGTTTCTCTCCATCGCTTGAATATTCTTGAAGCGGTACTTTGAGCGGGCTTGTTAACGTGTGATAGTATTCAAGGCAGAAACTTTACTTTAGCCATCGAATGACACCAAAATCATAGCATAACTCTTTCTGGTTGCGGAGATATTGCATAATAGTCAAAATGTAGAAAAAATTTTTCATTAAATTTTTTTGAATGTGTTTTTTTTATTATGTCTTACAGTACCGGAAAAAAACAACACTTTAGAAACATTTTATTTATATATTTCAGCAACAAAACCATAGAAACCCAACAGAAAATTAATAAACACACAAGAAAAACAATTATATTTAGTTGGATATCCCTTTGCCTCTATAACAGCCTTCATATAGCGCGGCATTGATTCCACAAGCCCTTTGAGAGTATCCATTGAAATGTGGTTCCATTCTTCTTGAAGTGCACGGTAAAGCTCGTTCTGGTTGCTAAACTTCCTTCCACTGATTCAACGCTTCAAAATCTCCCATAACTGTTCGATCGGGTTGAGATCCGGACTTTGGCTCGGCCACTTCACCACCGGAATATGGACCATTGGATGACGGAACCATACATGGGCAGGGGGGGACTGTCCCCCCCCCCACTTCTTCTTATTAGCTGAAAAATTGTAATACCACTTCTTATTTTGCCCAAAATCCGAAAAAACACATAAGGGTCCCCCCTTATGTTTTTGCCTAAAATTTTAACCCACTTCTTAAATTTGGACCCACTGAACCTACTTCTTAAATTTTTGATCAAAATACATGGACCCACTTCTTATTTTAGGGGATATAGGAGCAACTTCGTAAATTTTACGATCCCCGAGTTGGTGGCCAAAAAAAGGTCGTCAAATTTCAAATCCGAAAAATTTACGTATGCAAAGACCACTTCTTATTTTGGGTCCCTGTCCCCCCCCCCTTGCTTGTCCACGTATGGACGGAACCATCGCTTCAGTAGCTTCGATGCTTCGGGTCGTTGTCTTGTTGGAATTCGTCGAATCGGGCCCGATTTCTCTTCCGATAATTGCTTTCCTGGCATTTTATCTATAAAAAAATACTGAATCAAATAAAGCAAAAAATTTTAAAAATACGAGAACAATAAATTAAAAATGTCATATTTTTGTGAGGGATCAAGTTTTTTTCCGGTACTGTAGCTATAAAGCTTCAAAAAACAAACGCCGCGTTTCTTTGCGCTGCATTAAACCTGCTCATTTTCTGAGCGTTTTATTCAGACAACGGAAGAGAGAGCACTTATAAATTTATCGATTTTGTCATATTTGGATAGAGTAAAAATTCAATCCAAAACTTCACAAGAAGATCATAAAGAGATCAATCAAATAAACAATGATCTTTTTGTAAAATTCGCACACTAAAGAGCGGTCACAAAACCCCTCTAAAAATAGCAAAACCCCCTAGGGGGTCAGTCAAAATTAAACCCCACTAAATATTTTTTACGGACTCGGAAAGAGCATGTTGAAAAACGGTGGTTCCGATTCAGGTAGTTTTTTACGCCTCGAAAATGCACGCAATCGATTCCTCACATAAAATTATACTCGGAAAACATTGCATAAATGATAAAGCTCATCTTTTAATATTAAACGACAAATGTCTGTCTGTTTGTTTGCCTGTGTTACCGAATTTTGTAACCTTAAGTCCAATTCCGTTACGACTTAGATTTTTGGAAAGAGCTTGGCGAGAGAAGAAAAATAACACCAAAATCATGGGGGTAACCCCTCTAGAAAAAATTAAAAAATCAATTGGTAAAGCTTTAGTTTTGCAGTCGGAAAAGGGCAGGTTCGATCCCCGCCCCGCCTAAATATTTTTTCATTTCAATAAATGTTCTTTTTTGAAAAAAATCGATTTATTTGAAAAAAACGAAAAATTAGATTGAAAAAATTTTTCAAAAATCGAAAAAAATTGAAAAAAAATTCGAAAATTTGAAAAAAATCGAAAAAATTGAAAGAATTGAAAAAATTCTAAAAAATTGGAAAAATTGAAAGAATCTGTTTCGGTGTAAAAACAGTGAAAATTTCGGTAAAAAACCGGAAAATTTCTGTCAAAAAAGGGGAACTCGGTCTTCTGTGCATCTAGCGGCCTAATTGGTGTTTACCATTACTGAGCAGGCGTGTAGGGCCGTGCCTGCTATGAAGCATTGGATACAATTTTAAAAAAACTTAACTGTTGTGAGACTTAATGAGTCCTAGCCTGATGGACCGCCAACACCGGAACAAGAGATTGACGATTCGGGAGTACTCTAGAGATATATTAGATAAATTGGCTGGAAATGCTGTAGCTTGGTCAACCTGTGCCGCGCCCTAGGTATGCAAATGACCGCCTACGAGTTTGCAGTATAACCGAGTTCAAACTTCTTCTCTCTTTCGGGCGCGAAGCGTTCGGTTCCCCGGTTCTAGGAATCTGAATATATAGGGGGCCGTTGATTTTGGGCCACCTTGAAGAATAATATCACGAATTTTTAAACAATGGTGAACGCCTATTTTTATGACGTTTTTGTTGTTTACGAGAGAAATGTACTTTTTCATTGACTTTTAAAATTGTCTAGGGAAACTTTTCTAATTTTTTGAAACTTCACGAGAAAATTATTTTTCTTTTAATATTACTTTTAAACATCGAGTTTATAGTTTTGTTCAAGCTTATGTTAGTGTGAAAATTCATGTGAATATGAAAATTTTAATAATGGAATATTGAAATTTTTCTCAATCTACCTACATATGACCGGTATATGATCAAAGTTTATAATTATTAAAATTTATAACTCAAAATTTATAATTTTTTATATTTAATAAAATCTGAATCCGAATTCCGGATTCTGATTCTCAATCTGGATTCTGAATTCGAATTCTAAATCCAGATTCGGATTCTGGAATCAGAATCCGAATTCAGAATCCGAATCTAGAATCCGAATCCAGAATCCGAATCTAGAATCCGAATCCAGAATCCGAATTTAAAATCCAGATTCCGGAATTTGGGTTCAGAATCCGAATTCAGAATCCGGATTCAGAATCCGGAATTCGGGTTCAGATTCAGAATCGAAATTCGGGTTCAGAATCCGAATCCAGGATCCGAATTCAAAATCCGGATTCAGAATCCAGGTTCAGAATTCGGAACTCAGAATCCGAATCTGTATTCAGAATCCGAATTCAGAATCCAAATTCAGAATCAGAATCCGATTTTTTTATTATAAATTTTGAAAATTATAAATTTTAATAGGGAACCCATGTGACCCGCATAAATTTTAGTTGCGAATGATTCGAAACTGGAGTCAACATTAGTTGGTAACTCTACAACTGCCAGCTGGGATTGAAAAATTTAAATTTTGAAATTTTTCGATTTTTTTAATTAGGTTTTTGGGGTAACGGTGTATAGAGATTTATGATGAATATTTTAGAGGCTACGGTATTTTGCTTCTGGTTGTTAGTTAGTCAAGGTTTTGAAGATTTTTAAGCCCAAGAAAAAAGTTAGCTTTTTTAAGGCAGATTTTTTGAGATAGATTCTTAAGAAATATTTGAAGAAAGCAAGATAAAAGACTGTGTCGTACTGATTGTGGGCCGAGGTTTGTAGCCATAAGGTCGAAGATTCGGAAGTTGGAGCAAATTTTTTTGCATTTTTTCAAGTTTGAATTTTGTAATTTTTTGTAATGTTTTTTGTTTAAATTTTCAGATTGCTTTTAGCTTAAAATTTTGAATTTTTTTAAGGAATGATATTTTTTGGATGGGTAGTAGTGGGGGAAAGTGGGATGGAGGAGGGTAGAGATGAGACGGAGGAGGAATGGGGAGGGAAGAAGGGGACAAGAGAAGGAGGGATAGGGAAGGGAGGATGCAGTTAAGAAGAGAGGGAGAGAGGTCGATGGAGGGATGTGGTGGAAGATGAGGGAAGAAGGGGTGAAGCGATGGGGGGGGGAGGAGGAAAGAAGAGAGGGAGTGGAGGGAAAGAGGGGGTAGGGAGGAGGAAGAGAGGGATGTGACTAGAGAAGAATGGGTCGGGGAGGAAAGGGAGAAAGAGAGAGGGATCGATAGGGAGAGAGAAGTGGTGGAGGAGGTGATATGGCAGAAAACCTATAGATATTCTGAAGATTTAAAAGTGCTCTCTATCGTTTTATAACAGTCAAAAATCTAGCATTTTGAAGAGAGAAACTTTACATGACTATAGTTCGGAAGTCGGTTTGAGAAAAAAACTTATTTTTCTATTTTTTGATAGCAATGACAAGAAAAATTTTTTTTGTTAAAACGATAAACTGGGACCGAGCTCATATCTCCGAGTAGTTTAAGTTCAATACGGAGCTCGACCTCATTACAGTACGATCACTATGGAGCTCGGCCTCGCTTCCAATTACGTTCACTACTGAGTTCGGCCTTGCATCCGAGTCACGGCATTTCTTCATTTTTGAAATTTATTTTCATAAACATCGATGCCCCAAAACTTTTTGATCACGCAAAAATTTTTAGTTTCCCAACGTCGAGATTTTCTTAAAACTCCATTTTGTAGTAAAAATTAATTAGTCAGTTCAGATTATATTCTATAGAATTTTATTTATTATTGAAAAATCTCTCACAAGGTCTCTTACATATCACGCAACTGTCATGCCCCGATTGAAACGAAACCTTTTTTAAAATGTTCTCCATGGTCGATTTCATTATTAAGTTGTAGGGTTACCAACTTTTCACACAGTCATTTTTTTCAATATGACAAATCATCAGGCCCTACAAGTCGGATGCATATATAAAAGGATATGACTCTCTCAGTTTCTTATATTCTAGGTTGATAAGAGCCAACTTGAATTGTTTCATTTTTTTCAAAAAAATGGTTTTAAAGGACCATAATCACGTATTTTCGATCTCGAAAGAAGATTTTTTCTTAGAAGATTGTTATATTTTCTTGTTACATAGGTCTGTTCAATGATCTGCTGTCACGCTCGGCATTTCATCATGTTGTTGTTCTAGTACTTTTAGGTTTAAGGTTGTAATCAGGACAACAAAGCGGGAGTATCTGCGGGTTGTTAAACCCTGGGGTCCTAGGACCCCATGGGGTTCAAAGTTCAAGGGGTTCATGAACCCCGGGCTTCAAGGGTGGGGATGTTCATGGTTTTTTAAAAAATAAAAAATACAAATTCTGATGGTCCAAAAATTTTTTGATAATTAATTTTAGACTATTATATTCTTTGTTCGAGCTCTCCAGACATCATCTATTAACGACAATGGACAACCTAGAAGAAATAATAACAAACACCTGCGTAAGAATTCAATCTGAATTTTCCTACCAGCCAGCAATGGACGCATACTATAATATCTCAGCAACATCAGCTTTAATATATGGCCTATTAACTTTGATAGTAAATATTCGAGTTTATACGGTGATATTAAAAAATCGCAAGAAGAAAGCATTCTCCAGTTCATTCTTTATTGTTTTCATCATCGCTAATATAGTGGTAATTAACTACATTAAAAGGAAATGTACCCAGAATTAGGGTCTCTCGGTGTCAATATCGTAGGGTACCCTGAATCAAAGCCAAGATCGAGGTTACCCTGAATCAGGGTCGAAATCGAAGGGGATCAGGGACACCCTGAATCAAGATCTAGTGAGCCCTTATTAATTACAACGTGTTCCTTGTTAGCCAAGTATATTCTAGGACTATATTTGGTGGGCTACGAATCAACTTAAAGATCACTTCGGTCTCGCACCAAGTCTACATTTTATGCTGGACTGGATTCCAACCCGCTCGAACTTCATAGTATCATGTTGGTTTTTTCTATTAACCTATTTTGGGTATGTGGATATGCTGATTGTCGTTTTGGTATCTTTCAATCGTTTTGTGTCCATCGTTTATTTCCACATTGAAGACAAGGTAATTTATAAAATAATTATCTATAGAATCCCTCTTAAAATAGATCTGGAAGAAAGCGTTTCCAATTGGACTAGCGATTGCATTCTTATTACCACTGACTTTTTCGTGGCAAGTATGGTTCGTATCTGTGATTAAATGTAATCTCGAAGATCATCATTTTTATGTTAATCCAATATTTTCAATCGGGGTATGAGTATTTTTGTAAAATTAGAGATGTAAAATTTTTAGTTTGACAACAACAACTTCAATTTCGCAAAATTTATCGTGCCCTTTTGTTTTGGTATAGTCGACTGTTTTCTAAACGTAGCCACTGTCCTTTCAGTCGTCCGTCAACGCAGAAATATTTCTCAAAATAAAGGATCGAAAAATTCGAATGCTGTTCAAGGGTATTGATATTTTTTTAGAAATTTTAGGGGGAGTTCGGAATACGTTTTTCCCCAAGGAATCTCGTGCCAAAATCGCTTAAGTTTAAGTTTTTGCAAATTTGGGATGTTAAGCAAAATTTCGACAAACTTATCAAAGAGCAAAAACTTAGTGAAAAGATCCTCTTGCTAAAAAACGTTGACATTGACGTCATTTCAAGATGACATTGAAGTCAAGTCAAGAGGTTGACATTGATGTCAATGTCACGATATCATATCAATGTCAACCTTAAAAAATGACGTCATTAAAACACTGAGTAAGGCTATACACGGCGTTCCATAATGAGAAAAAACGGTTCGGAGAAAAATGCAGATCTTTGATTAGTCGTGATTAAGGTTTGCGCTAAACAACGTTATTTGTCGGAAATTGTTGTAAATCAACGCTAGCTGACCGCGCAATTTCAACGCTAATTGTCGTAAATTCCCGACGTTAGAAATATTTTCGACGATTGCATTCGTTGGAAATGTCTGATTTTCAATGAAATCGTGTTTATTGACACGATTGATAGAACAACATAAAACAATCACTTGCAACTGCTTTTATTGAAAATAAGACAACGATAATTGTTTGAATTTTTTTCTGGAGGGGGGGGGGGGGGGGGCGCTTATATTGAGGTTTGACTGTATTTCAAAATTTCAAGACGCAATGCAACCCTACTCATTAATTTTCATTTTTTAAGGGCTGAATTAAAGTTGCTTATAATTTCAATGATGATGTTCCTTAGCCAACTTACTTTTAGTATAATCAATGTAAGTATCGTCCAAACTAATATGGATGTTATAGAACGGATTTTTTAGCTTCTTTTTTATCTTACCATAGGACTTCACATACCAATTCCAATGTCCATCTCTCTTTTGTTCGAAGTCAGTAGATATGTAACCGACTTCATATGTTTATCACCGTCATGGATTCTTCTAATAATTTGCAAACCTCTCCGAATGAAAGTCATACCTATTTATTGCAACATGGGACTTAGAAGTGGAGACCGCGTAACGACTAAAGTTTCTATCTTGAATACTATCACACGTTAACAAGCCCCTTCCTGAACCCACTCCAAATTGGAGGTCCACCGAGTATCGAGAACGAAATAATTTTTTGTGATATCGATTGATTTTTGAAGGTTTTTAACACACTTTTTTACATACACGTCTTTATATGGAGGTATTTAACAAAAATTTTAAATCATAATTTTTTTGTAGAGACTTATTGACTTTTTTGAAATTTTATTCATGTTTAGTATTTTATTTGTACGATAAAATTGTTTATAAATTAGAAATAGTTCACAAATCCATACAGTAGCGGTCAAAAACCTTGCATAATGAGTAAAAACGACATAATTTTACATGATTATATTAGTTTTTTTCAATTTTGAATTTTTTTGCTACACTAAAAATATCGAAAAATCATCATATTTCAAGAATAATTTAGCTTTATCTCAAAAATCTCTTGCTAACATACCAAACCCGATCTACCAAAATTTTCTTCGGATCTGAACTGCAATTTTTGGGAAGTACACTATCGGGATACCCCATGTTAAAAAATCAATTTTTTCAATTTTTTATTTTAGCTCCAAATTGGTTGATTTTGGGTACTTGGGGATTTTCGAACATGGGGTACCCCTATAGGAGGTTATGAAAATTGTTTCGGAACTCGGGGCTTGCGCCAATCGATTTCTCGTGCTCAAAAACCTCCGAGTACCAAAAATCAGCCAATTTGGAGCCAAAATAAAAAATTGAAAAAATGATTTTTAACATGGGATACCCCGATAGGGGGCCAAAAAAATGATTTTGTGTGCCAAAATCATTTTTTCTCGCTAAAAGCATTTCTTCGAAAACTTGAATGAAAACTAGAAATATTGAAACAATGGCCCAAACAAACATTAGAAAAAAGATAAAAATAAATAAAATGTAGCTCCTCAAAATAATTTTCCAATCAAAATTTTTTGTCAAACAAATTAGAAAGGAACAAAACAAAGTCGTAAGAAATTGCCTTTGTCTAAATATCGAAACAATAAAAAAGGCTCTAAATTTAGCAAAATCAAAAATAGGATCGGTGATGCGACAAAAAATTTGGTAACAAAGCTAAACAAGAAGTATAAAAGCAATTCATTTTTTCACAAAAAGGTCAACGAAAAATGGTCTCTGTATCGCTTTTGATCATATTCTTAGGATCTTTCCAAGAGGCCTTCTTCCACTCTCCAGGCTGTGGAAAAACTTATGGAAATTTTCCACCTGGTAGTGAACATGAACAAGGACATCTTGCTCGAGTCATCAATGGTAAATATAGTCGTGTTGGAGATTGGCCATGGATAGTACAACTTCATGCGGATAATTCCGGCTATTGTACTGGGACTATAATCTCGCCACGGTTCATTTTAACTGCCGAGCATTGCACATGGTTTATTATGCAGAAGGATTACGTAACAGCTCACACTCGTACAGTTTATTCGAACGAGGGAAATGCTGTGAAAGTTAAACGGTTTATTCACTATGAAGACGAAGGTCCTCCACCGCTTCCATTCACTTGGCCTTTACCGAACGATTTAAGCATTTTGGAAGTTAGTAGATTCTTAAAGGGGTAGTTCTCCGAAAATTTTTTATAAAAAATACATTCCTAGAGTAATTTTACAAGTCTCTTCAAGAGGTCATGTAAGAAAGCGTTGCAACGGACTCGTTGCAACGAAATCGCTTTTTTCAAAAAACATGTACATTCTTCCCTCGAATTTCGAGCGGGGAAGGTACAAGTATGAAACGGACTATACTTCGACATCAAAACATAGTTTAGCTAGAAGAACCACTCACGTTCAACAAAAATGTTAGTTCGATCTGCTTGCCTAAGAATTTTGATGATTATGCTGACCAACCAGCATTCATTGCTGGATTTGGTCTAAATTGGAATCCCAGTAGGAAAATAAATGGATTAAATTTACAAACTTTTATTTAGCTATCGAAGAAGATTCTATAGACGAAGGAAGATTGCGCCATGATGTGATTCCAATACAAGATCCAGATTATTGTGTGAATAGTTTAAACCAGTAAATTTTGAAATTTGAAATTAAAATTTTAACCTTAAACCTTTTATGTTAAACATCACATATAACGAGAAAAAGTACATTTGCGCCGGCGCTCGCGATGAAGGAAGCACTCATGTAAATTTTTTTAATTTTTAAAGGATCAATCCACTCAGAAAAATCCTATATAAAAATAATATATTCGGAAAGATCAAAATATATGTTTCATTTATTGTTTTTACAACAACCTCTGAATCGTTGTAATTTTCGAGATAATTGCGTTTGAAATTTGAATTTGGGTTCATGTTTTCGTTGTAATGTAGGGTTTTTCCGAGTGGAATGGTCTTTTAACTATTGGATGATCGATAAGATGCTTTTGAGCGTTACGTTTATTAATAAGAAAATTACGATTTTGGTGAAAAATGTCAAATGGGGTGCCCTTTTGTGTGAAAAATTCTTGGTCCCGATATCGCTTCATTGATTTTAGGGTGATAGCGGAGGGCCATTAATGGTTAGCGCTCGAATAGAAACTGAACTCGAGAAAGCAGAAGGACGGTGGTTCATTGTTGGCATTGTCTCGGGTGGTAGATTTACCAATGCAAACAATTCTGACTGGCCGGAATCTGGTGAAGATCCTTGGACTCATAGTAATTTTCAACTTCTGTTTATGCCAAATTTCCATTTATAGTCATCTATACTCGTGTAAACAAGTATTGTGAATGGATTTATCGAGTCACTGAAGGTGAAGCAGAATGCATCTGATTTATTTTCTATTGTACTAGTGAAAGTTTTTAAAAAGTACCGGGAGCCGAGCGCCTACGGCGCTCGCGGCTTTTTCGAGTTGACCCCGAGCGTTGCCTACTTAAAAAGTTGAAATTTTTTATTTTTAGAAAGTTTTGCACATGTGTAAATTTACGAAGTTTAAAAAAATTTTCGATTCGCCCCCTTACTGCGGTCAAAATTCAAAAATTTCTTTGAATTCGTGTTCCCCATACCCGAAAACCTTCGAGTACAAAAAATCAACTGATCTGGGGAATTTTGTGAAAATTCGAAATTTTTGCCTTGGTCCCTCAAGGGGTCATTCACAACTTACGTTTGCCAATAACCTCGATTTTCGGACCTCTCTTCGTTTCCAACCGTTAGATTTGAACGACCCCCTCCTTTTATTAGCAAACGTAATCTTTTTTATAGTAAATAAAAAACCTGACGAATATTTCAAAACTTTACCTACTAGGATTTTTACCTGTTTAACTCTAAATGTTAATTTTTTAAAGAGGAGGGGGTACATGTTGTTACTATTTGTGAGAAAAAATTTTTTCGTAAAAATGACCCCATTGGGGGTAATTTGATGCGAGAAATCGATTGGGTGCACTCTCGGAACGTAACAACGCCATCTTGATCAAGTTTTCGTGAAAAATTGCCAATTTTTTCGATTTTTTCATCTTTTTATCGTCGCGAAAAATGATGGGAAAAGGCGAAAAAATAGGCTATTTTTCACGAAAACTTGGTCAAGATGGCGTTTTTACGTTTCGAGAGTGCACCAATCGATTTCTCGCATCAAATACCATCAATGAGGTCATTTTATAAAAAACTTTTTCTCCTCAAATGGTTGCACAATGTACCCCCTTTAATAAATTTTTATTCCCGAAAATATAAGCATTTAACAATAATTAAAAACATCAAAATAAAAATATATCAAGAAGCAATCAAATCTCCGAATCATAATTGAACCGGGCTAAATCTGGATAGTTGGATGGACCAAAGAAATCTTCTGGCGTAGAGGTTTGCACATCGGAGGTCTCTTCTTTGGATGTATTCTCGGTAGATTTCGGCTGACTCCCCCCTCGTTAGATTTCGTTAGAAAATTCCTAAATAAATTCAAAGTGCACTCGAACTATGTCCACCTAGGTTCGAACTTTCTAGATATCGTCTCTTAATTTTTTCTCGGAAAACTATGCATTTTTAAACTTGTTTCTTGTGACCAATTTGTATTAGCCGTCGGTAGAGTATGTCACAAGACCAAAAATTCGTTTTCATAGCAACACTTATTTAATTAAAATAATCCATCTGTATTTTCTTATTTTTGGACCAAACGTTGCAATAACTTAAGGGCCGAAAGCAAAGCTAATCATTGGAATGTTTTAATAGCTATTTTAAGTGTTGATTAAAAAATTTTATGATGTCAAAAAACTCAACAAATTTAACATTATTTGTTGGATTTGATGAAACCGGCGTAATCATTTATCGATTTGTTGTCGAAATTGTGACCATATGCCAGTTAATAATTCTACCCTTTATGCTATATTTAATTTTTACACAATCATCCAAAATGCAAACGTATCGTTTTTATCTCCTCAACAACTTGCTATGGAGTATCCTTATAGAAATAACAAAATGTGCAGCCTGTCCAATTTTTCAAAGCTCTCCCTCTGCTTTAATTTTTAATGGACCAATAGTACCATTTGTCAGCGCCGGTGTTCTCTACACTCTATTAGAATTTGCTTTATTCTTTGCTGCTAATTATGGAATTTCTGTTTCTGTAGCTGTTGCGTATAGAGTTGTTATGCTATTGGATATCAAATGGATGATCCCCTTTTATCATAAACGTAGTAGTTTTCTAATAGGGGTTGTGTTGATTCAAGTTATAAGTGCTGCAGCAGTAGTCTCAATGTTTGAAACAAAAAGAGCAATGGTACTAAACGTCACGAATATGGCACTAGGAGAAACTGAATTGATCAATCAAAAAATTTTAAGTATGCTTATAAAATTAACCGTTTATCTAGTCAAAACCTTATGTGTAGGACAGACTACTTAAGAGGCCCATTTTTGGAATACCAGGACCCAGATCCCACTGGACTCCCTTTTAATTCGTTGTCTTAAAAAATGGCAATTTGGAAAAAAACCTTAAAGACTAAAGGCGAGAGCAGCAAAGTTGTTGTTAGCCTCTCAATGTAGTATGTGCACACTCAATATATGTACAAACATCAGATACGAATATCCGGCTACACTATCACTGATGTAGTGAGTGTAGGGGCCAAAAAAATTTAATATATTTTTAGATTTCTCCATTGCAAACAATGAAAGTATTAAATATTTCCTGTACTTCCTATTAGGATGTGGAATTTGGACAATCTTATTATCCATATACGCAACTGTTGTTCCATTTTTATATATTCAATGGAAAAAGAAAATACGCACAGCTAAAACCTACAAGTTACAGTTGATGCTATACAAAGCATCACTAGTACAAATTTGGCTTATTGTCTGGCTATTAATTATGCCAATGCTTGGGATAGTGACAACAATTTACATGCAAAATGATTATGCTTCGTTGCTACAACCTTTGTTTTTGGTCATAAGTAGTTTTCATGGGTTATCAGAGCATATTGGATTAGTGTAAGAATTTTCGCTTTAAGAAGCCCAAACTCTATTCTCGATTCGGGTGAGGGGTTTGGGGATCTGTGTTTATGAGATAGGGGACCATTGGATTGGATAACAGGTTCTTATTGGGCCAAGATCCTAAGCTAATGAATAGGCGCCGTAAGATCCAAGCCATCATTTATCGACCTCTTCTGACTTCATCCATATCCTAAAGTATCTCTATGTTGTAATAAGTATTTGTTTATATTATGCTGACTAAATTGATTTAGTTACTTCATACGCTCGTACCGAGAATATGTCCTTAAAACATTATGTGTATGTAGAAAGGGGACAACTATTCAAAGCTCAAATCTTATTTTTGTTACACCAACACAAGTTTTGGGGCTAAAAACAACTGAACAACATAGAGTTTCTATAGCCGAAAACAATGCACCAACTTTTCAAAATGTTGCAAAATCAATCACCATTCCACTAACTAACGTGCAAAAGAGAAAACTTTCTGTATCTAATTTAAAAATAAATTTGTAAGAATAATTTTTCATGGGCTATAATTTTCTTTTAAATAAAATTTGATTTTTAATTAAAATCACTTATATATCACATTATGTCGCAACCTATATAAAAATTTACAAAATAAAAATCAATGAGTGTTATTCCATCGCCTTAATAGAACTTCCTTTGCTTCAAGTAAAAGCAGTTACTGTAATGCGGCTGAATAGTATAACTTTTTACTTTCTTTACAAGGAGCAGATTATTAGAGCCGGTCATTTGTCTGCGTGAGGTGCGATTTTTTAGCTAAAATAAAATGCGGCTGAATAAAGTTACTTTCAACAAAAAAATCACGGTTCTGAGTTACCTTAAAAATGGGTTAATAAAGCAAAAGAAACAAAATTGAAAATTGCTTAATTTTACTATGAAAATGTCAAAATTGACTTTTTTGAAGACAAATGACTCATTCTACACTTTAAGATTGAAGACCAACGATTCATTCTACACTCCAAGATTGAAACAATGGCCCAAATTGAACATTAGAAAAAAGATATAAATAAATAGAAGGTAGCTCCCCAAAATAATTTTCCAATCAAAATTTTTTGTCAAACAAATTAGAAAGGGATAAAACAAAGTCGTAAGCAATTCCCATTGTCTAAATATCGAAACAATAAAAAAGGCTCTAAATTTAGCAAAATTAAAAATAGGATCGGTGATGTGACAAAAAAAATCTGGTAACAAAGCTAAACAAGAAGTATAAAAACAATTCATTTTTTCACAAAAAGGTCAACTAAAAATGGTTTCTGTATCGCTTTTGATCATATTCTTCGTAGGATCTTTCCAAGAGGCCTTTTTCCACTCTCCAGGCTGCGGAAAACCGTCTCCAGACTGTGGAAAAACTTATGGAAATTTTCCACCTGGTAGTGAACATGAACAAGGTCATCTTGCTCGAGTCATCAATGGTAAATATAGTCGTGTTGGAGATTGGCCATGGATAGTACAACTTCATGCGGATAATTCCGGCTATTGTACTGGGACTATAATCTCACCACGGTTCATTTTAACTGCCGAGCATTGCACATGGTTTATTACGCAGAGGGATTACTTAACAGCTCACACTCGTACAGTTTATTCGAACGAGGGAAATGCTGTGAATGTTAAACGGATTATTCACTACGAAGACGAAGGCCCACCATCGCTTACATTCACTTGGCCTTTACCAAATGATTTAAGCATTTTGGAAGTTAGTAGATTCTTAAAGGGATAACAATCGGAGCCCGTTTTCCGAAAAAAACTTTGTTGAAAATTTTTGTAAAAAATACATTCCTAGGGGTAATTTTATGCGAGAAATCGATTCCGCACATTCCCAAAGCATGAAAACACTTCCCTGATCCTGATTCAGGGAATGGAGTGAATGTATTGAAGCGAAAATGAAACATTTTTGGATTTTTATGAGAAAACCGTCGATTCTTAGGTTTTTCTAGTCGGGGAATCGATTGCGCGCACTCTCGAACCGTGAAAACGCTTCCTTGATCCTGATTCAGGGAAGGGATCCTAGAAAAACCTACGAATCGACGGTTTTCTCATAAAAATCCGAAAATGGGAGGTACAAGTGTGAACGGACTATACTTCAACATCAAAGCATATTTAGTTAGAAGAACCACTTACGTTCAACAAAAATGTTAGCTCGATCTGCTTGCCTAAGAATTTTGATGATTATGCTGATCAGCCAGCATTTATTGCTGGATTTGGTCGAAATTGGGATCCCAGTAGGAAAATAAATGGATTAAACTTGCAAACTTTTATTTAGCTAGCCAAGAAGATTCTATAGATGAAGGAAGATTGCGCCATGATGTGATTCCAATACAAGATTCAGAATATTGCCTGAATAATTTCAAACAGTAATTTTTTAATTTTAAATTAAAATTTCGGAGCTACTGAACTTGGGGGGCCCACTTAACGTGACCCCAGGGCCGAAGTAAAAAGCACCGAAATTTTTTATAGAAACACACCCTTTAGGGGTAAAAATTGACGCGGAACACGCTGGTGCCATTATTTTCAAACCAAAATCTTCGAAAACATATGAATTTTTGCACTTTTTTCAATAAT
>OZJO01027920.1:0-40014 GCA_900406225.1 Acrobeloides nanus | reverse complement strand
ATACATTTTGCATCAAAAATTGGCTTTTACTGTCCTAGGTAAATTTTCTGGCACAATTGATTTTTGCCAAACATTTAAGGGTAATTCTATGCGGGGAATTGATTGCGCTCATTCTCGAACCTTGAAAACGCTTCCTTGACCCTGATTCAGGGAAGGAATCGGTGTATTGAAGCGAAAACAAAATATTTTCGAATTTTTATAAGAAAACCGTCAATTCCTAGGTTTTTCTAGGCGGAGAATCGATTGCGCACATTCCCGAAGCATGAAAACGCTTTCTTGACCCTGATTCAGGGAAGAAATCGGTGTATTGAAACGAAAATCAAACATTTTCGGATTTTTATGAGAAAACCGTCGATTCTTATGTTTTTCTAGGTGGGGAATCGATTGCGCGCACTCTTGAATCGTGAAAACGCTTTCTTGGCCCTGATTCAGGGAAAAAAACCAAAAAATCGCATTTTCAATGCTTGAAAACCAGAGTTGCACAGTGGAAACGTTACCAGTTTCCTGGAATTTTGGAGGTAATCAATAAAATCTGTTTATTGAAATGATTGAGTAAAATCAAAAAATTTAAAATTTCACCGTAATCTGTAATCAGTTAAATTTCTTATTTTTTTATTTTAAGCAGATTTTATTGATTCGTACACAGATTTTATTGATTACCTCCAAATTTCCAGGAAACGGAAACTGGTAACGTTTCCACTGTGCAACCCTGATTTTCAAGCATTGAAAATGCGATTTTTTGGTTTTTTCCCTGAATCAGGGTCAAGAAAGCGTTTTCATGCTTCGGGAATGTGCGCAATCGATTCTCCGCCTAGAAAAACCTAGGAATTGACGGTTTTCTTATAAAAATTCGAAAATATTTTGTTTTCGCTTCAATACACCGATTCCTTCCCTGAATCAGGGTCAAGGAAGCGTTTTCAAGGTTCGAGAATGAGCGCAATCAATTCCCCGCATAGAATTACCCTTAAATGTTTGGCAAAAATCAATTGTGCCAGAAAATTTACCTAGGACAGTAAAAGCCAATTTTTGATGCAAAATGTATACAAAAAATTGGTATATGGCCAAAGAATTGGGTATAACTTTTTATTGAAGCATGATCGACCTATAGTTGTTATATAAAAATGATAGAGATGATCAAGAGCAACAAACTGAGTGGTCGCACGAGGTTCAAAACAATTCCTATAAAAAGCTATGACCATTGGAAAATTAGTACCCATGTTTTATGTACCAATTTTGATAACTCGATTTCGGATACAAAAATTTTTTTTCAAAATTTTTCATTAGCGTATTCGTGTTCAGCATGGTCGAAAACCCCCAAAGATGTCCCTCTTCCGGTCGGCCCTCGAAGTGCTAAATGCGCCTCTAAATGTTTGGACTTAAGTCGAGACATTTAGAAGCGCATTTAGAGTCTCGGTCAACTTGTTGAGACGATTAGCGACTAGTCTAATAACATACATAGAAATGATTGCTGAAACTATCCATATGGATAATGATAACCCAACCTAAGAATTTAAATATATATATAAGCACACGTGAAATGGGAGGGGATGGGCAGCTTCGTGATTTAGGTCCAAATTGGGAGTGGAGAGGATTTAGAAAAATTTTTCATTTTTTCCTTTGAGCATCGATGATAGAGTTACAAGGGCATCGGTGATCGAAAATAGTTCGTATTTATATCCGTGTAAAAGTTAGAGTGATAAAAGTTACGTGACAAAACTCGTGACAAAAGTTATAGTGCCCCAATTTCATGTGTGTGTTAAGTATAAAAAAGCTTACAGAGTTGGTATTTTCGATGATTGATGTAGGCGTGATAAAGATACCCGATCCTATTATACTACCTAAAAACTAACATTATTAAGTCGCTCAAAAAGCCCTTATATATTACCAATGATATAAGAGATTGCTCCCAGCAGCCCCATTTTATTGTGGTTGACCATTTGGGCGGATCTCTCTTTGTATTATTTACCTTTAAAACATTATTTTCAAATTCATAATTATGCTAACAAATAAATTCCCGCAGCCACCTTGGGCTGCGCACAGCGGCGTAATTTTGGTCAAATTTGGACGGGGAGGGGGACTTTTTCTCAACAATTCTCCTGAAAATTTGTTAAATTTTCAGATTTGGGGAGGGGAGGTTCCCCAGGCTCTCCCTTCTATAATTACGGCGCTGGCTGCACACTGTTTAGTTGATTTGTTTATAGATTATGATCATTTAATCAAAACATTTTGAATATGAGACATGACTATTAAAGCACAGCATTTATTGCTCATTCTTGTGCGATTTTTTACATGAGGAATTTTTCATCAAGCTATACACAAATTTATGACTAAAGGCATTTAAAAATGGAAAGAACACGATAAACGAATTCGGTGGACAGTCAATTAAACGAGTCGCCGAAAGTGACATAAAATCGATGGATGGTATAGGGCCGCGAAAGGCATCCCCTTTAAATTGTGATTGTGACATCGAATTTACCATTTTTTCCATTTTCTCGAGTTTTTACTCAAAAATTTACGAACGATCTTAACTAAAGTTGTTTCTATATTCATTTTGGACACTTTTATCAAAAACTTTGGAAAAAATTTTTCATGTATCGGTCTCTACATTTGTTGATTAATTTATTACCGCGTGTGTCTAGCGCAATATATAAATTTATACAAATAATGAATGTACAATTCTCAACAACCAATACAAGACTGTATATTGCACAATTTTAGAACTTCTTTTTCGAATCAACATCTACAGCTGATGCAAAACTGAAACTATCCATCCCGACGTTATCATAAATACCATTTGATATCTTCTCGTTGCTCACAATCACACTTGAACTTTGTACATTTTCTTCTGATTCCTCTTCATCACCGCCAAGATCTATCATTCCATTGAAAAGAATTTGAAAGGCTATGGCTATTTTTTCTGAAAGCAATAATTAAACATATATTAAAAGAAACGGGGCAGACCATTCGCGACGCTAGCATTTCGTCTATACCATTCGCGAGAGGGAAGTGCTCGATCCCACATAAAAATGAAGAATACTAAAAATCCACCAATGACGATGCCAATCCCAATAGCAGCATCAGAAAAGTTTTGACCAATAGTTACACCAACCTTAAATTATGCGAATAATAGGATTAGAACAAGTTCGATGCTTACTAAACCAACACAAATTATAAAGAACAAAATGGGCAAAATGATCGGAGTTCGCATAGCATTCGGATGCACTGGTAAATGCCTAAGAAGATATGGAAAAAGCTTAAAATCAAGGCACATACCAAAACCGAATATAGAGCAAGGCTAACATTGTAAATGCACGTTGTGACCATGTAGTGAATGAGACATAATTGATCTGTAATAGGAAATATTTCGTAAAAACGTGAAATTTCACACATACCAATTGATCCAGGTTACCTGCAAATGAAAATCCCATTGCAAGTATTATATGAACAAATAAAGCCGCTCTTGGACTATCGTGAAATTTATTCGTACAGCTTATAAAAGATGGGAGATTTCCGTGTCGAGCAGCTGCATGAAGAAATCTAAATGGATATAAAAATTTAAGGATCAACTTGATTTTTGGAGAGCATGTGAACGTACTCAAATTTATCTAATTCAAATTTTTAACTGACTCGTGTGCTAACTCTGACTCAATAATCAACTACACTTTACCTGCTTGCTGAAAACAGCATCGTATTTAAAGAACCAATTAAAAGGATACTAATGCAAAAAGGCATTACATATTGGAATTGACCTAAATTTTAAGTTATATATTCTTAAAGGAGTGTGCACGGCATAGACTCGAATGAAACGAAAGATTTGAAAAGATCTACCAAAAACAAACCCAATTTTGCTTGTGCTAATGAAACGGCAACAGCATTAGAGGCTTCAAATTGAGCCACAGTTAGCACGACAGAAAATGAGAGGTTTATCGCCAAGAAAAAAATGGCAATCATAGTCATGCCAATTACAATAGCTAACGGCATTGTTCTAAATACAGAATTTTTTCTCTTTTATATTTGGTTGTTCCATAATTTCTCAGCTTTTGTGTCGATTCTTTGCGAAAATGAATCCTACGGGGGTTTTCTAGTCGGGAAATCGATTGCATTTTTTTCGAAACAGGCAATCTTATACGGGGGGGGGACCCCTCGTCGGATGCTCCTTCCCTCCCCAACCTTGCCCATGTATGATGTGTAAACCTTCTAGGATTTTCAACTTCTTCAGCACCATAATTCAAAATATCCCATCCATCATAAGAATATAAACCGGCAAATAGCGCATTCACTAATTTTCCAGGCTTCCATGTAGAATTGTGGAACATATTTTGCAAGTTGCCTGTCTCAGCTAGAAATCAAGAGTCTGGTTAACCACCCGACTACCGAACGGATACCTTTTAGAAAATACCTTTAAAGATCAAGAAATAGAACCCCGTGCCAATCACAATGGCCGTGGCCACCAGCTTTGCTATTGAAGCCAATATTTGGAAACGTTGAACGAAGGTCTTCAAAGAGAAAAAGTTCAAGAACATTAGCAGCCATATAAGCGAGAATGCAATGAGCTTCTTTGCCAAATAATTTTGGTATGGTTCTGCGAAATGGATTTTTAGCCCTTGTATAATATATTCGGCAAAGGTTTCGCTTTGGATTGCCGTGATCGCGGGATAGGTTCTAAATTAAAAAATTCAAAAGGTTGATAAAAAAGTGGAAATTACAATATACAGCCGACAAACATAAACGCTACCGCAATTGGATACCTAAAAAGTAAGTTTAACAAATTTTTTGAACTTATTATACCATTTTACATAACAACAATATGCGAAGTCGGCACCAGATTTCTGAATACTTGTACCAAGCTCCACGTAGATTAATGCACCAACCCTACAAATATAAGTATTGTGAATTCTGTGTAGGAATAATAAATAACATACATAGAAATGATTGCTGAAACTATCCATATGCATAATGATAGCCCAACCTAAGAATTTCAATATACATAGGAATCTACACAAGGGATGTCAAGTATCCTTATTAATAAGATTTGTCCTTATTTTTGAAAATGATCCTTATTTGTCCTTTTTTAAAGCATTCTTTCGAAATTGTGCATATTTTTCTGTTTTGTATATTTTGCGCATTTCTTATGAGGCTGCGGTCAAGCATGTTGAAAAAGTTGTTGAAAAGTTGTCGAAAAGTTGTTGAAAAGTTATTGAAAAGTTGTTGAAAAGTTATTGAAAAAGTTGTCGAAAAAGTTGTCGAAAAACAAAAGGGTCGCGGGTTCGAATCCCGCTTGGAGCTTAATTTTTTTGCACAAACAATTTTTTTGCACTACATTTTTCAACAACTTTTCGACAACTTTTCAACAACTTTTTCAACATGCTTGACCGCAGCCTGAAAAAACAATCGTTTCTCTAACCACTTTTATTGCAAGTTAACTTGTTTCCTGATTTGCAATAAAGGTGTTTATCGAAGCGACTGATCAGAGCAATCTTTTTTCGCTCGTTTGGAAAATATTCAATGGTTTGCAAAATTTTTCCATCGTTTGTTTAATTTTTCGACGTAAAAGACGAAACAAACCATGAATCTTTTCGAACTACAACTGTTTCAAAGCCAATTTTTTCTCATTTCAAACAAATTACTTGTAAAACTTTTGATCTCTGCTTTTTTAAATAGCTTATTTATCTTTGGAAGGATTTTTCAAGACTATATTTCCTGATTCTCGAATTGCCAAAAACTTTTCATCGGCTAGAAGTAAGACCACAGCAATAATCACTTTATGAAGAGGTGTAAACTTTTGGCTGAGCAAATTGCTCCAGAAATTGCAGCAGAGGATGAACTTTTCTTCGAAGTTTCTCAACTCAATCAAATTCTCGAACAAATACCCTCAGAAATTTTCGACAATGAAACTTCAGAAAAGAAATGGATGAAGATTTTCAAAGAAAAAAAAATCGCTTCCTCGTCCCTATAAATTGGTTAGTTCAATCTTATCAATTCTCATATTGAATTCCTTCGTGGAAAGTGTGTTTTCAATAAGTGGTGTGTTTTCATACAATGGACTATGAAAAAGGAACTTATTAGCAGTGAATACAATCAAAAATCTTGCTCCAGTTCTGATGAATCTTGATGTTGATTGTTCGGATCAGGCAACTCGGTTGAATTATGAAAAGTTGTTTTCCAAATTTTTGATGATGAGATGTGAGAAGAGGACCCCCCCCCCAAATTTCGTATATGTTAAGTATAAAAAAGCTTACAGAGTTGGTATTTTCGATGATTGATGTAGGCGTGATAAAAATGCCCGATCCTATTATATTACCTAAAAACTAGCATTANGAAATGATTGCTGAAACTATCCATATGGACAATGATAACCCAACAGAGTTGGTATTTTCGATGATTGATGTAGGCGTGATAAAAATGCCCGATCCTATTATATTACCTAAAAACTAGCATTAAGTCGCTCAAAAAAACCCATGTATATATTACCAATGATATAAGAGATTGCTCCCAGCAGCCCCATTTTATTGTGGTTGACCATTTCGACGGATCTCTCTTTGTATTATTTATCCTTAAAAAGAAAAAATTATTTTCAACAGCATTTATTGCTCATTCTTGTGCCATTTTTTTATATGAGGAAGTTTTCATCAAGCTATATAAAATTTAGGACTAAAGGCATTTAAAAATGGAACGCAATAACCGAATTCGGTGGCCAGTCTTTTTATCTTGCAGTCGTTGCACTTTTATCGTTATTCTTTCTTTTTACAGCTTTTTACAGGCACTCTTAGAATTCACATCAATAAAATTCTATTACTTTTACTGTCCACCAGTTCCTGCCCTTAAAACGAGGACACAAAATTGAGCAACAGCATTTCTATAAGAAAAATTAGGTACTACTGTTCTTTGTCAACATAGTGTATTTCTTTTCACCATTTTCTTTGCACAAATAGCATTCTACTTCTTGCTTTCATGTTGAACCCCGTTCAGTAAAAATGACATAACTTTTTTTCTATAAAGTTTTGGAGAAAAAGCATCCGTAGCTTCATTCATCTATATGTGCTCTACAATATGTAAAAAAATTATCCAAAAAGCTTTTAATGGTAAGAAGTTGTGCTCAGCTGAAATCGGGCTTCATCCTTTGTATCAAAGGAAACATTTGTGTTAGGCTAATCAATAGGTCGTCATAAAAAATTTATACAAATAATGAATGACAATTCTCAACAACCAATACAAGACTGTATATTGCACAATTTTAGAATTTCTTTTNGGAAAAATTTGTGTTAGGCTAATCAATAGGTCGTCATAAAAAATTTATACAAATAATGAATGACAATTCTCAACAACCAATACAAGACTGTATATTGCACAATTTTAGAATTTCTTTTTCGAATCAACATCTACAGCTGACGCAAGACTGAATCTATCCATCGCGACGTTATCATAAATACCATTTGATATCTTCTCGTTTGCAACCACACGTGAACTTTGTACATTTTCTTCTGACTCCTCTTCATCACCGCCAAGATCTACCATTCCATTGAAAAGAATTTGAAAGACTATGGCTATTTTTTCTGAAAGTAATAATTAAACATATATTAAAAAAAACGGGTCAGACCATTCGCGACGCTAGCATTTCGTCTATACCATTCGCGAGAGGGAAGTGCTCGATTCCACATAAAAATGAAGAATACTAAAAATCCACCAATTATGATGCCAATCCCAACAATAGCATCAGAAAAATCTTGACCAATAGTTACACCAACCTTAAATTATGCGACAAATAGGATTAGAACAAGTTCGATGCTTACTAAGCCAACACAATTTATAAAGAACAAAATGGGCAAAATAATCGGAGTTCGCAGAGCATTCGAATGTACTGGTAAGTGCCTAAGAAGAAATGAAAAAATCTTAAAATCAAGGCACATACCAAAACCGAATATAGAGTAAGGCTAACATTGTAAATGCACGTTGTAACCATTCAGCGAATGCGACATAATTGATCTTTAATAGAAAATATTTCATAAAAACGTGAAATTTCACACATACCAATTGATCCAGGTTACCTGCAAATGAAAATCCCATTGCAATTATTATATGAACAAATAAAGCCGCTCTTGGACTATCGTGAAATTTATTCGTACAGCTTATAAAAGACGGAAGATTTCCGTGTCGAGCAGCTGCATGAAGATATCTAAATGGATATAAAAATTTACGGTTCAACTTGATTTTTTGGGAGCATGTGAACGTACTCAATTTCATCTAATTCAAATTTTCAACTGACTCATATGCTAAGGGCTGCTACTAATTCGTTCGGAAATTTTTGACTTCACTAATTTATCACTAATAACATCACTAATTCCGTTCGGACACATCACTAATAGGCGTTCAGACGCGTTCAGAAACGTTCTGACGCGTTCGGAAATGTTCAGACGAGCGCCCGAACGCATCTGAACGTTTCTGAACGCGTCCAAACGCCTATTAGTGATGTTTCCGAACGCAATTAGTGAAGTTATTAGTGAACTAAAGTCCATTCGGGAGCCGTCCGAACGTATTAGTGGCGGCCCTAACTTTGACTCAATAATCAACTCCACTTTACCTGCTTGCTGAAAACAGCGTTGAATTTATAGAACCAATTAAAAGAATACTAATGAAAAAAGGCATTACATATTGAAATTCACCTAAATTTTAAGTTATATATAAATTCATAAAGGTAGTGTGCACGGCATAGACTCGAATGAAACGAAAGGTTTGAAAATATACGAATGAAACGATCTCATTTCCAGACGCGTCCAGAAATAGGTTTGAATTTACCTGAATATTGACACGAAAACCCTGAATTCGGTCTCGCTAAAATTGAATTTTTCGCCAAAAGTCTGTGTATTGAAAAGAAAACCGGCTGTGGGGGATTCAAATTTATAATGCGTGCACACTACCTTTAACACTTTATTTGTCTACCAAAAACAAACCCAACTTTGCTTGTGCTAATGAAACGGCAACAGCATCAGAGGCTTTAATTTGATCCACATTTAGCACGACAAAATATGAGAGGTTGATCGTCAAGTAAAAAATAGCAATTATAGTCATGCCAATTACAATAGCTAACGGCATTGTTCTAAATACGGAATTTTTTCCATAATTTCTCAGCCTCTGAGCGTTGAGTCGATTTTTTGCAAAAATGAATCTTACGGGGGTTTCTTTGCGAGAAATCGATTGCATGTTGTAGTGCAATTCGAAACACTTTTTTCGAAACAAGCAATCTTATACGGGTCGGATGTTCCCTCCCTCCCCAACCTTGCCCATGTATGAAGTGTAAACCTTCTAGGATTTTCAATTTCCTCAGCACCGAAATTCAAAATGTCCCATCCATCATAAGAATATAAACCAGCAAACAGCGCAGACACCAATTTTCCAGGCTTCCATGTAGAATTGTGGAACATATTTTCCAAGTTTCCTGTCTCAGCTGGAAATCAAGACTCTGGTTAACCATCCGACTACCGAATGGATACCTTTTAGAAACTACCTTTAAAAATCAAGAAGTAGAATCCCGTGCCAATCACAATGGACATGGCCATCAGCTTTGCTATTGTAGCCACGATCTGGAAGCGTTGAACGAAGGTCTTCACAGAGAAAAAGTTCAAGAACATTAACAGCCATATAAGCGAGAATGCAATCAGCTTCTTTGCCAAATAATTTTGGTATGGTTCTGCGAATTGGATTTTTAGCCCTTTTATAATATATTCTGCAAATGTTTCGCTTTGTATTGCCGTGCTCGCGGGATAGACTCTAAATTTAAAAATTCAAAGATTGATAAAAACAAGTGGAGATTACAATATACAGCCGACAAACATAAATGCTACGGCAATTGGATACCTAAAAAGTAAGTTTAAATAATTTTTTGAATTTATTATACCATTTTACATAACAAAGATAAACGAAGTCGGAACCAGATTCTCGAATACTTGTGCCAAGCTCGATATAGATAAATGCACCAACCCTACAAATAAAAGTATTGTGAATTGTGTGTAGAAATAAGGCTGGTCTCGACCAGTTGTTCGAGACTCTAAATGCGCTTCTAAATGTCTCGACTTACATGTAAGTCAAGATATTTAGAAGCGCATTTAGAGTCTCGACCAACTTGTCAAGCGAGCAACCAAATAACATACATAGAAATGATTGCTGAAACTATCCATATGGACAATGATAACCCAACCTAAGAATTTCAATATATATAAGCATACGTGGAATGGGAAGCGTGGACAACTTCGTAATTAAGGCCCAAATTAGGGGTGGAGGGGGGGGGGGAATTTTGGACTTTTTCTCATCGAGAAAAAGCGAAATAATAGGCAATTTTTCACGAAAACATGGTCAAGATGGCATTTTTACGCTTCGGGAGTGTACGCAATCGATTTCTTGCATCAAATTACCCCCAATAGGATCATTTTTACGAAAAATTTTTTTCCCAAATAGTCGCAAAATGCACCCCCCTATAAGGGTCAAATTTTTTTCAACAGTCGATTACATAACCATCATGGTGTTGTAGCGAGCGCGTTCGCCATCTACACCATGAGCACTCCCCCTAAAAGTTACACCCCTCCCATGTCGCACCCAAAATATATACAGTCAAACCACGCAATAGTGACCTCCTCCTGAGAGGCCCCCCACCAATTTCATGTGTGTGTTAAGTATAAAAAAGCTTACAGAGTTGGTATTTTCGATGATTGATGTAGGCGTGATAAAGATACCCGATCCTATTATACTACCTAAAAACTAGCATTATTAAATCGCTCAAAAAGCCTTTATATTACCAATGATATAAGAGATTGCTCCCAACAGCCCCATTTTATTGTGGTTGACCATGTTGACAGATCTCTCTTTGTATTTACCCTTAAAAACAAAACATTATTTTCAAATTCATAATTATGCTAGCTCATTCTTGTGCGAGTTTTTATATGAGGAAGTTTTGAAGCTAGTCCGGCTGGGGGAGGACCAAGTGACGTTCAAAAAAAATTTTCCGATTTTCTTCTAAAAATCGACTTTTTAGGGTAATTTCTAGGCGAAAAATCGATTGCGCGCATTTTCGGAGCATGAAAAATTAAGCTTGACCCTGAAAATCAGGGTAGAACTGCGTTTCAACGCGAAAATTTTTTTTTCCGATTCTCTTCTAAAAACCGACTTTTTAGGGTAGTTTCTAGGCGAAAAATCGATTGCGCTTATTCCCGAAGCGTGAAAATGCTTCCTTGACCTTGATTCAGGGAAATAAATGTGTGTATTGAAGAGAAAATCGAAAAATTTTGAAATTTCTCCCTTAAAATCATATTTCTGGGGGTAATTTCATGCGGAGAATCGATTGCGCGCATTCCCGAAGCTTGAAAAGGTTTCTCTGTCCCTGATTCAGGGAAATGAGTGTTTTTTATTGAAGCGAAAATATGAAAATTTTGGATTTTCTTCTAAAATCATCGTTCTAAGGGTTATTTTATGCGAGAAATCGATTCAGCGCATCACCGAAGCGTTGCGGTAGAAACATAATTTTTCAAGGACGATGGTCAAGGATGCATTTTGACGCTTCGGGGATGCGCTGAATCGATTTCTCGCATAAAATAACCCTTAGAACGATGATTTTAGAAGAAAAACCCAAAACTTTCATATTTTCGCGTCAATACAGACATCTATTTCCCCGAATCAGGGCCAAGGAAGCATTTTCACGCTTCGGGAATGCGCGCAATCGATTTTTCGCCTAGAAATTACCCTAAAAAGTCGATTTTTAGAAGAAAATCGGAAATTTTTTTGAACGTCACTTGGTCCCCCCCCCCAGCCGGACTAGCTCCGAAGTTTTCATCAAGCTATACACAAATTTAATACTAAAGACATTTAAAAGTGGAAAGAAGACAATAACCGAATTCGGTGGCCAGTCGTTTTGAGCAGTCGTTGCTCTTTTTCTCCATTCTTTTTTTACAGCTTTTTACAGCCACTCTTTTAATTTAGGAATCACCTCTAAAAATTCCATTATTTATATTCTTATAAACAAATTTTAATATGTATCTCATATATATTTCAATCATTTTCGACTACTTTTATTCAGCATTCAAATTCATTCAACTTTTTTCGGACTAGAAAAAACGGCTCAGAATTAGAAAAAAATTAAATGCTTACTTGTTCATTAGTCACTATTTCAGAATTCTGCTTACTTTCTTTCGGCTAACTTTACGTCTAAATGCTTCTGTGGCCACGACATTTCTGCTCTTAAAATGAGGACCCAAAAACGAGTAACAGCATGATTTCTATAAGAAAATTTGAAGTTAAAGTACCAAAACGAACTAAAATTACTTGTTCTCACATAGATTCACTCAATCCTTTTGTAAGCAAATCCTTGACAGCCCGAATCTCTCGCTTTAGCAGTACATTCTTCACTAGCTGCTCTTTAACCATGACTGAAAAAGGAAATTGCACTGATATAAGAGAATCGCACAAGAGTCGAGTCAGTTCTTTCAATGGCTGTAGTAGATCCACAAGGCTATAGTGGATCAACAAGTTAGGTGCTACTGTTCCTTGTCGACATAGTGTATTTCTTTTCACCATTTTCTTTGCACAAATAGCATTCTACTTCTTGCTTTCATGTTGGACCCTGTTCAGTAAAAATGACATAACTTTTTTCTATGGAGTTTTGGCGGAAAAGCATCCGTAGCTTCATTCATCTATATGTGCTCTACAATATGTAAAAAGATTATCCAAACAGATTTAATGGTAAGAAGTTGTCACCGCTAAAGTCGGGCTTCACCCTTTGTACCAAAGAAAACATTTGTGTTAGACTAATCAATAGGTCGTCATAAAAAATTTATACAAATAATGAATGAAAATTCTCAACAACCAATACAAGACTGTATATTGCACAATTTTAGAATTTCTTTTTCAAATCAACATCTACAGCTGATACAAGACTGAAACTATCCATCGCAACGTTATCATAAATACCATTTGATATCTTCTCGTTGCTCGCAATCACACTTGAACTTTGTACATTTTCTTCTGATTCCTCTTCATCACTGCCAAGATCTATCATTCCATTGAAAAGAATTTGAAAGACTATGGCTATTTTTTCTGAAAGCAATAATTAAGCATATATTAAAAGATACAAGCCAGACCATTTACGACGCTAGCATTTCGTCTATACCATTCGCGAGAGGGAAGTGCTCGATCCCACATAAAAATGAAGAATACTAAAAATCCACCAATGATGATGCCAATCCCAACAGCAGCATCAGAAAAGTTTTGACCAATAGTTACACCAACCTAAAATTATGCGAATAATAGGATTAGAACAAGTTCGATGCTTACTAAGCCAACACAAACTATAAAGAATAAAATGGGCAAAATGATCGGCATTCGTATAGCATTCGGATGCACTGGTAAGTGCCTAAGAAGATATGGAAAAAGCTTCAAATCAAGGCACATACCAAAACCGAATATAGAGCAAGGCTAACATTGTAAATGCACGTTGTGACCATGTAGCGAATGAGACATAATTGATCTTTAATAGAAAATATTTCGTACATACGTGAATTTCACACATACCAATTGACCCAGGTTACCTGCAAATGAAAATCCCATTGTAAGTATAATTTGAACAAATAAAGCAGCCCTTGGACTATTGTGAAATTTATTCGTACAGCTTATAAAGGAAGGTAGATTTCCGTGTCGAGCAGCTGCATGAAAAAATCTAAATAGATGTACAAATTTAAGGTTCAACTTGTCTTTTTTTTCGGGAGCTTGTGAATGTACTCAATTTCAACTCATTCACAATCCACTTTACCTGCTTGCTGAAAACAGCGTCGAATTTAAAGAACCAATTAAAAGAATACTAATGAAAAAAGGCATTGCATATTGAAATTCACCTAAATTTTAAGTTATATATAAATTCACAAAGGTAGTGTGCACGGCATAGACTCGAATGAAATGCAAGTTTTGAAAATATACGAATGAAACGATTTCATTTCCAGACACACCCGGAAACAGGTTTGAATTTACCAGAATATTAACACGAAAACCCTGAATTTGGTTTTACAAAATTTGAATTTTCCGCCAAAATTCTGTGTATTGAAGCGAAAACTGGCTCTAGGGGGTTCAAATTTTTAATGCGTGCACACTACATTTAACACTTTATTTTTCTACCAAAAACAAACCCAATTTTGCTTGTGCTAATGAAACAGCAACAGCATCAGAGGCTTCAAATTGAGCCACAGTTAGCACGACAAAGTATGAGAGGTTAATCGCCAAGTAAAAAATAGTAATCATAGTCAGGCCAATTACAATAGCTAACGGCATTGTTCTAAATCAAGAATTTTTTCTCTCATATATTGGGTTGTTACATAATTGCTCAGCCTTTGTGTCGATTCTTTGCGAAAATGAATCCTATGAGGGTTTTCTAGGCGAGAAATCGATTGCATTGTTGTAGTGCAATTCGGAACACTTTTTTCGAAACAGGCAATCTTACACGGAGGGACCCCTCATCGGATGCTCCCTCCCTCCCCAACCTTGCCCATGTATGAAGTGTAAACCTTCTAGGATTTTCAACTTCCTCAACACCGTAATTCAAAATGTCCCATCCATCATAAGAATATAAACCGGCAAACAGCGCATTCACTAATTTTCCAGGCTTCCATGTAGAATTGTGGAACATATTTTGCAAGTTGCCTGTCTCAGCTGCAAATCAAGAGTCTGGTTAACCACCCGGCTACGGCATACCCTTTAGAAACTACCTTTAAAAATCAAAAAGTAGAATCCCGTGCCAATCACAATGGCCATGGCCATCAGCTTTGCCATTGTAGCCAAGATCTGAAAGCGTTGAACGAAGGTCTTCAAAGAGAAAAAGTTCAAGAACATTAGCAACCATATAAGCGAGAATGCAATCAGCTTCTTTGCCAAATAATTTTGGTATGGTTCTGCAAATTGGATTTGTAGTCCTTGTATAATATATTCGGCAAAGGTTTCGCTCTTGATTGCAGTGCTCGCGGGATAGACTCTAAATTTAAAAATTCAAAAGATTGATAGAAAAAAGTGGAGATTACAATATACAGCCGACAAACATAAACGCTACAGCAATTGGATACCTAAAAATTAAGTTTAAAAAATTTTTTGAACTTATTATACCATTTTACATAACAACAATACGCGAAGTCACCACCAGATTTCTGAATACTTGTACCAAGCTCCACATAGATCAATGCACCAACCCTACAAATATAAGTATTGTGAATTCTGTGTAGAAATAAGGCTGCTCGCTAATGGTCTCGACCTGTTGGTCGATACTCTAAATGCGCTTCTAAATGTCTTGATCCGTTAAAGTTATAGCGATTTTTCGAATACCGAAAAACCGGTTACGGTTACGGAAATTTAACTGGCAGGTTACGTAACCGGGTTACGGTTATGCAGGTTACTTAACCGGTTTTAAATACATCACTGATCGAGACAAGTTACAAAATTTGTACAAAAAAACTGATTTACAAGAATTGTTTTGATTCTTGTAAATCAAAAATCGAGTTTAAATCCTTTTCGGTCGCCCATGGATTCATTCGATTGCCACGGTCACGGGATTTTTTTTCAAAAAAATTTATTGAAAAAGCTTTTAATTTCGATTTTTTAGAAAGAAAATACCAAAAATTAGCACTTTTTGTGGTGTATTGTTGAAGCGAAAATCAAACATTTTCGGATTTTTATGAGAAAACCGTCGATTCTTAGGTTTTTCTAGACGGGGAATCGATTGCGCGCATTCCCGAATCTTGAAAACGCTTCCTTACCCCTGATTCAGGGAAGAAATCGGTGAATTGAAGCGAAAATCCGAAAATGTTTGATTTTTTGCATTCCATGTCAGGACTTCGTACATCCTTTGCCAGGACTTCTCCATCCCTGTAGTTGAGACTCGAGTCTTAGTAACCCAAGTCGAGACATTTAGAAGCGCATTTAGAGTCTCGACCAACTTGTCGAGACGATTAGCAAGCAGCCTAATAACATACATAGAAATGATTGCTGAAACTATCCATATGGATAATGATAACCCAACCTAAGAATTTCAATATATATAAGCACACGTGAAATGGGAGGGGTGGGCATCGTCGTAATTTAGGGCTTTTATACTTAACACACACATGAAATTGGGGGGGGGGTCCCTTTCGGAGAGGACCCCCCTCCCAATTTCATGCGTGTATTAAGTATAAAAAAGCTTACAGAGTTAGTATTTTCGATGATTGATGTAGGCGTAATAAAGATACCCGATCCTACTATATCACCTAAAAACTAGCATTAAGTCGCTCAAAAAGCCCTTATATATTACCAATGATATAAGAGATTGCTCCCAGCAGCCCCATTTTATTGTGGTTGACCATTTTGATGGATCTCTCTTTGTCTTATTTACCCTTAAAAAGAAAACATTATTTTCAAATTCATAATTATGCTAAAAAATAATTTAACGCAGCCACCTTGGGCTTCATAAATATGAAAGCACAGCATTTATTGCTCATTCTTGTGCGATTTTTTATATGAGAAATTTTTCATCAAGCTATACAATTTAATACTAAAGGCATTTAAAAATGAAAAGAACACAATAACCGACTTCGGTGGCAAGTCTTTTGACTTTGCACTCGTTGCTCCTTTTTCTCCATTTTTTCTTTTTACAGGTACTCTTTTACTTTAGGACTCACCTCTAAAAATTCCATTATTTGTAATCTTAGAAAATTTTTTGATACATATGTATTTCATATGTATCTCATATGTATTTCAATTTTTCAAAAAGCTTTTAATGGTAAGAAGTTGTAAATTTATAAAAATAATGAATGTACAATTCTCAACCAATATAAAATATTGCACAATTTTAGAATTTCTTTTTCGAATCAACATCTATAGCTGATGCAAGACTGAATCTATCCATCGCGATGTTATCATAAACACCAGTTGATATCTTCTCGTTTGCAATCACACTTGAACTTTTCACATTTTCTTCTGATTCCTCTTCATCACCGCCAAGATCTATCATTCCATTGAAAAGAACTTGAAAGACTATGGCTATTTTTTCTGAAAGCAATAATTAAACATATATTAAAAGATACGAGTCAGACCATTCGCGACGCTAGCATTTCGTCTATACCATTCGCGAGAGGGAAGTGCTCGATCCCACATAAAAATGAAGAATACTAAAAATCCACCAATGATGATGCCAATCCCAACAGCAGCATCAGAAAAGTTTTGACCAATAGTTACACCAACCTTAAATTATGCGAATAAGATTAGAAAAATTCGATGCTTACTAAACCAACACAATTTATAAAGAATAAAATGGGTAAAATGATCGGCGTTCGCATAGCATTCGGATGCACTGGTAAGTGCCTAAGAAGATATGGAAAAAGCTTAAAAACAAGGCACATACCAAAACCGAATATAGAGCAAGGCCAACATTGTAAATGCACGTTGTGACCATTGAGCGAATGCGACATAACTGATCTGTAATAGAAAATATTTTGTACATACGTGAATTTCAGACATACCAATTGTTCCAGGTTCCCTGCAAATGAAAATCCCATTGCAAGTATTATATGAACAAATAAAGCCGCTCTTGGACTATCGTGACATTTATTCGTACAGCTTATAAAAGACGGGAGATTTCCATGTCGAGCAGCTGCATGAAGATATCTAAATGGATGTAAAAATTTATGGTTCAACTTGACAAGTGAACGTAATCAATTTCATCTAACTCAAATTTACAACTGGCTCGTGGCTCTGACTCAATAATCAACTCATTCACAACCCACTTTACCTGCTTGCTGCAAACATCGTCGAATTTAAAGAACCAATTAAAAGAATACTAATGAAAAAAGGCATTACATATTGAAATTCACCTAAATTTCGAGTTATATATAATACTTTTAAAGGTAGTGTGCACGGCATAGACTCAAATGAAACGAAATGTTTGAAAAGATACGAATGAAACGATTTCATTTTCAGACGCGTTTAGAAACAGGTTTGAATTTATCTGAATATTGACACGAAAACCCTGAATTTCGTTTCGTTCCATTATGTCTTTCATTCGTATCGTTTTATTTGATCGTGTTTCTTAAAAACAAACCCAATTTTGCTTGTGCTAATGAAACGGCAACAGCATCAGAGGCTTCAAATTGCGGCACAGTTAGCACGACAAAATATGAGAGGTTGATTGCCAAGTAAATAATGGCTACTATAGTCATGCCAATTATAATAGCTAATGGCATTGTTCTAAATACAGAATTTTTTCTCTCTTATATTTGGTTGTTCCATAATTTCTCCGCTTTTGTGTCGATTCTTTGCGAAAATGAATCCTACGGGGGTTTTCTAGTCGGGAAATCGATTGCATTTTTTTCGAAACAGGCAATCTTACACGGGGGGATCCCTCATCGTATGCTCCCTCCCTCCCCAACCTTGCCCATGTATGAAGTGTAAACCTTCTAGGATTGTCAATTTCCTCAGCACCGAAATTCAAAATGTCCCATCCATCATAAGAATATAAACCAGCAAACAGCGCAGTCACTAATTTCCCAGGCTTCCATGTAGAATTGTGAAACATATTTTGCAAGTTGCCTGTCTCAGCTGGAAATCAAGAGTCTGGTTAACCACCCGGCTACCGAACGGCATACCTTTTAGAAACTACCTTTAAAAATCAAGAAGTAGAACCCCGTGCCAATCACAATGGCCGTGGCCACCAGCTTTGCTATTGAAGCCAAGATCTGGAAGCGTTGAACGAAGGTCTTCACAGAGAAAAAGTTCAAGAACATTAGTAGCCATATAAGCGAGAAGGCAATCAGCTTCTTTGCCAAATAATTTTGGTATGGTTCTGCGAATTGGATTTTTAGCCCTTTTATAATATATTCAGCAAAGGTTTCGCTTTGGATTGCCGTGGTCGCGGGATAGATTCTAAATTTAAAAATTCAAAAGGTTGATAAAAAAGTGGAAATTACAATATACAGCCGACAAACATAAACGCTACGGCAATTGGATACCTAAAAAGTGTTTAAAAATTTTTTTGAACTTTTTATACCATTTTACATAACAAATATACGCGAAGTCGGCACCAGATTTCCGAATACTCGTGCCCAGCTCAACATAGATCAATGCACCAACCCTACAAATATAAGTTTTGTGAATGCTATGTGTATGAAATAATAACATACATAGAAATGATTGCTGCAACTATCCATATGGATAATGATAACCCAACCTAAGAATTTTATATATAGGAATTCAAATTCAAGTTTTCGTTTCGATACTCAGACTCGTTCAAAATTTTTGAAATATTTTTCAGCGCAAACTCCCCTTTCGGCTCAACCTCCCCTTCCCAAAGAAAATTGAATATCTCAGCTAATTCAAAAAGATTTTCACATGCGTCTTTTGCATGTTATTAGTTTCTAATAGGAGACAATATGCAAATATTTCAAAAATTTTGAACGAGTCTGAGTATCGAAACGAAAACTTGAATTTTTGAACCGATTGAATTATGAAAAGTTGTTTTCCAAATTTTTGATGATAAGATGTGAGGAGAAAACACCCAATTTCATGTGTGTGTTAAGTATAAAAAAGCTTACAGAGTTGGTACATTCGATGATTGATGTAGGTGTGATAAAGATACCCGATCCTATTATATTACCTAAAAACTAGCATTATTAAATCGCTCAAAAAGCCCTTGTGTATATTACCAATGATATAAGAGATTGCTCCCAACAGCCCCATTTTATTGTGGTTGACCATGTTGACGGATCTCTCTTTGTATTATTTACCCTTAAAAAGAAAACATGATTTTCAAATTTATAAAGAGTGAAAAATTAAGTTTGATCCTGAAAATCAGGGTAGAACTGGGTTTCGACGCAAAATTTTTCCGATTATGCCCCCTTTAATATCAATTGAAAAACTTTTATTTGGGGTTGTTTAGTCGAGGAACACGTTGCTGATGTTATTTTTTCGTGAAAATCTAGAAAAAATGCCGTAAAAATTCAAAAACTTGATAGCTCATCGTAGTCCAAAAGAAAAACCTCTGATTTTAGGCATTTCTTCTAGGTTTTCACGCAAAAATAACATCAGCAACGTGTTCCTCGTCTAAGTTTTTCAGTTGATTTTAAAGGAAATTTTTTTTGAATTTTTGACCATGATAAGTGCCACACAAATAGTAGAACTAGCTCCGATCATTTATAATCAAAAACATTTTGAATATGAAACATGAATATAAAAGCACAGCATTTATTGTTCATTCTTGTGCGATTTTTTATATGAGGAATTTTTCATCAAGCCATACACAAATTTATGACTAACGGCATTTAAAAATGAAAAGAACACAATAACCAAATTTGGTGGCCGGTCTTTTGACTTTGTAGTCGTTGCTCCTTTTTCTCCATTCTTTCATTTTTAAAGAATGGCCAAATTCCTCTTTGAAGAAGCAAAAATTCGAGAAAAAAGCATGAAAAAATTACCCTGATCCATATGATTTTCGCTTTAATATATCCACTTCTTCCCTGAATCAGGGTCAAGGGGGCTATTTTTGATCTTATATAAAAATCATCGACCAGGTGTACTCTCTGATTCAGAGAAGCATTTTTGCGTCTTGGTAATGCGCTAAATTGATTTCCCGAATAAAATTAGATGGTTTTTAGAATAGAATTCCAAATGCTCCCTCGACCCTGACTCAGGGAAGATTTGGGTGTATTGAAGCGAAAATCGCCTAAATCAAGGTCAGTGTAATTTTTTCATGTTTATAAAATGCGTGCACTCGTTTCTTCGCATAAAATTAACCCCTAGAACTTTGCATCAAAACGTATAGAAAATCCGTTCGATATGGAGGGCGGGTTATTTAAGTCCATCCTGTATATAAGGGTTTGAAAATTTCATCAAATGACCAGTCCGAGTGGAACAAAGTTGCCAATTTTTCTTGATATTCAGAAAGTTTATGAAAAATGGAGCATTTTTTGTTTTTACGGCATGTTCTGAATCGTTGTAGTTTTCGAGATAATTGCATTTAAAATTTTGAATTGTGTACAAGCTCTTCGTTGTAATACACAAACTTTTTTGAATTTTTTACGCGAAAAAATCGATTTTTGCATCGAGTTTTTTGGAAAAAATTGAATTTTTCAGTTTTTAGTCATATTTTCGTTGTAATACACAGATTTCAAATTTCGCCAACTTCACACGCAATTCTCCCGAAACCGTTAGCGATTCAGGACATGCTGCAAAAACAAAAAATCTTCCATTTTTCATGAACTTTCCGAATATCAACAAAAAGTGCAACTTTTTCCGGACTGGTCCTTTAAAAGTGTTCTTTATATGACCCCATGGTCAAAAATAGGTTAAATTCTTATAATTTTTAAAAATGAAAGTAAAATAAAAAAACTTGCCATCAATCGGAAGATCCAAAATATAGAAATTCTATTGAATATTGTTGAAAAAATCGTATGAAATAGAGACCTGGACGATTACGACATGTGTTTAATACATGCGATTAGGATGTTTGGCTGTGCGAAGAAGGCGAGTTGCGGGAACAACCTGTTTTGCGGAAGGAAGTTCTCCTGTTTTCCAATGCGTTTGAGCAATCCGAAAATTGGAAAAAATACAAAAATCTCCGAACCGAGCTTCTCTATTCATTTTTGAATAACAGTTTCATGGCTCCCGAAAGTTATAAAAAAGTGCGCCGAGAAAAAACTTCATGACCAACTGGTTAAGACTCCACGATTGCAGTTTAATGTCGCAGGTTCGAAAACCGCATGTGCGTCCAATTGTATAAAATGACATAAAAATTATTGAAATTTGGTTATTGAAACGAAAAAATGAATCAGGGTTTTCGTTTCAATAACCCAAAACGTTGTTCAAATTCAATAATTTTGTATCGTTTTATTTGTCTTGGTGACATATAAGAAATGTCGTCTTTCTAAAAAAGCAAAAAAGATAAAAACAATTGAACGCAAGAGGGATTCGAACCTGCGACATTAAACTACAATCGTGGAGTCCTAACCAGTTGGTCATGAAGTTTTTGTCCCCAGCGCACTTTTTTATAACTTCCGGGGAGCCGTGATTTCCATTGTTGTTTGTCATGTGAATCATACGCATGTTATTGTATTTGCACCTGTAAAACTTTTTCAATCAACATCAATTTGCGAAAACAACACTGCATTAATCTTGTACAAGATTAACGTATAAGCTAATGATTAAATAAGAAAATTTGTTTATAAAAATATTCACATAGAAATATAATCTATAAGATGGAATCTCAATTTTTTAAGAGATCACAAAAGATCACCCTCTCTTCTCACATGTCCATTTTAGAACTTTCAATGAGATTATACGGGATCTTATCATCGACTTTCCGCTGCGGTGGGCTTTGGAGTGGAGGCAAGCTGGGCACAGGATTCTTCCCATTTCCCGGTTCCGAAGTCGGTGGTAGCAAGGCATTCACGCTCTTCTGACTATCACCAAACTTCAGACCACGACGAATCGATGCCGGCGACTCACTCAATCGACTATCCTAAAAAAATTTCATTTGAAAAATAGTGCGAGGGTGGGGATTACCAGAATTTCTTTGGTGATTTTTCCGAGTCCTTTGGGCTTTTCGATGACTTTGACATAAACCGGGCGATAAAGTATGACATCCTCTTCCTCTTCAATCACGTCTCCATTGCCATCATATACTTGGCCCAAACGAAACTCGGGTGAAATGTATTTGCCACCTTCAACGTAGTCGACACAAAAATCTATTTAAAAAATTGTTGCTTATAAAAAAAGGCTGGGTATAAAGGCTAGTTCAGAATAGGATAGGGTCAATAAGGTACTAGTATGATTGGGGGAAGTCCACCTCAAACTTTTCAATTTTTCACTATAGTCCGTTTCAGCCCCAACTATAAAAAAGCTGGACCCAAAATTCAAAATCCGAAGTTAGCATCCCATCCGATCTGGCAAGTTAAACAACGTTGAGACCTCAGGTTCGATCTCACGAGGGCAAAAAGTTTGATGTTTACAAAAATTTCTTTTACAAGCAAAAAATGCTCCATTGCTTGTAAAAGAAATTTTTGTGAACATCAAACTTTTTGCCCTCGCGGGATCGAACCTGAGGATCCAACGTTGACTTGCTAGATCGGACGGGATGTCGACTTCGGATTTTGAATTTTGGATCCAGCTTTTTCATTGTTAGAGCTGAAACGGACTATATATGTCAGCCCTATTTTTGAAGGAAAAAATGCTTTTTTGACAGGATGCTACTAGAGGGTTTGAAATAGTCAAAATTGTGATTAATTTGCTTAATTTTGGTCAAAATCCAAAGATTTTTGGGTACTTGGAAAAATGGTTGGAAGTCCCCTCCCCCCACCCTATCTGCCCATGTGTGTATGAAACACATACCATGAGTAATAGTATAAAGTTGCGCCTGTGGAGACCTGTATGGAATCGTGGCAATTGTTAACGGAAATTCCATCTCCAACGATTCATTCTTACGCTCATCTTCCACGGATACCTAAAAAAAATTTGGTTGTTTCATAAGCATCTGCGACCGAAAAAATACGTCAGCATTTTCACTATTTTTCGATGAATTTTTTTAGTAGTAGTCAAGAGTATATGATAAACATGATCCAATCGGTCTTTTTGAACAAAATTAGGTTCCATTTTTGAGCTCCCAAAAGTCTGGATATTGACACGAAAACTTGAGTTACGTTCAAAAAGACTGATTAGATTGTATTCAGACATACACTCTTTACTACTGAAAAAAAATTTCATCGAAAAATAGTTTAAAATGCCGATTTTCGACGTATTTTTTGGGCCGCAGATATAACGTTTTTCACAGAAAAATTTTAAAAAAGTGGTGGTTAATGGCAAAGTGCGAAGTGGCGCCAACTGCACGCATAAGGTCGAGGGTTCAATCCCGCGCGGAGCAATTTCTTTTTGCAGTGTCCAATTAGTCCCGCACAGAGCCATTTCTTGTGCAGATCCACATCGATAAAAATTTTTAAAAATACCCCTAGGTAAATTTTTTTATCGGATTTGGACACTGCAAAAAGAAATGACTCTACGTGGGATTGAAACCTCGACCTTATGCATGCAGTTAGCGCCACTCGCACTTTGCTATGTAACAAGCACTTTTTATTAAAAAAACGTTATACTTATGAAACAATAAAATATTTTGTAAACACCATAAAATTTTTCACCCACCTTAAGAACGTAGTAAATTTGTACCAACCGACACACGCCAATCATGGTTGGTGGGACACAGGGGATTCGTATCGGATGCTGTTCCATCGACGAATCGAACTTGGCTTGAGTATTTTCGGAGACAGTGGGAGACTTGTATTCGAGCACAGTGGAGGTTGTTGTTTTCACCTCGCCGAGCACCCCCTTATCTATCCTATATTCGACGTTTTGGAAAAGGCGAACATTCAGGCACATGGTGAAGTCTTGTCGATTTTCGATGTGAGCTTTGAGACGAATACTCTCTCCACAACAATACGCGGTTCTCTCCAAAATCACTCGCACGGCGATCATGCCCCGTTGACAGCACCGAAAACATCGGACCTTGTGGTCTTGACCGCACAGAGATGCCTAAAAATGTTTCCGATTTTTGGCATACAGACTAAAATTTTGCAAAAATATTTTTACAAAAAATTTTCAAGACAATTTTCGGCCAACATTTTTTTGTCACTATTTTTTGTGACAATTTTCGTAGCACAAAATTTTACGACATTTTTCGTGGCATGAAATTTTAAAAAATTAGTCCCGTATGCCGATGTTGGGATTGGTCCAAACCTACCAGATATTTCTCTTCCATGCAATCGATATGTGGAGCAATCAAGGAAAAATATTTAATGCCTTGTGGCGAGCTAGCATATGGAATATCGATGATCACTTTAACATAGTAACGAATCGTCCCCAGTTTCGTCTCTAATGAGCACGGCATCTGGCACTGCGGCAGTTGGAAGGCAAAGTTGAATTGGTGCATGCCCCGAGGCAATATCTGCGTGGCATCGGCTTCATCATGCTTATCTAAACAAACGTGGTCGTGATTCAAGTTTTTGAATTGCACAGGGTGAGCCAAAAAAGGCCACTTTTTTGGCAACCCTGTATTACATACCTTTGCCCCAAATTAAAATCTTCTCGTCAAGGAGATATTGATCATCCCGAAGAGTCTTCCTCTCCCCAGATTTCATTACCTTGAGATTGACATGCGCCTTGCCACGCATCAATACCCGTATTCCTAAATTTAGACATAAATGTACAGGGTGTTCAATCATGAGTTCCCCGATAAGAAAGCTTGATCATCTAAAAAAAACGAATTTTGATCGAAAAATTAAATTTTTTGTGAAAAATCGAACTTTTGTCTCTTATCAAATGCCGTCATTTGCAACTTTTTACTCTCATCACCCCGTTTTATTTTTTAAATTGAAAAAGGTATTCTCCGATTTTCACGAAAATTTGGGATACTACCGTTTTTCAACATGCTCTATCGATTGACGGTGTTATTTTTTGAAAATTCCACAAGGAAAAAAATCAGATTTGTTTATTTTCTTCCGGAAATTACCCATTTAAGTGTAATTTTATGCGAAAAATCGATTGTGCGCACTCCAGCAACCTGAAAACCGCAGAAAAACGGCTCTGGGAACTTCCATAATGGAATTTCCACAACGAACCTTCCACAATGGTGTTAAAACGACATGCGGAACTTCCACAACGGTCGATTTTTTCCACTTTCCCATGATTAAAAACAAAAAATTCCGTTGTGGAAGTTCCTAGAGCCAGCAAAACGGTCTTCCCGCCAAAAACGACCACGCAGGGATGCATGGGAGGGAATATTTGTTCATTTCTCGAGAAAATCGACTTTTCATCATTTTTCTGCGGTTTTCAGGTTGCGGGAGTGCGCGCAATCGATTTTTTGCATAAAATTACCCCTAAATGGGTAATTTCCGGAAGAAAATAAAAATTTTTTGCCGAAATATATATCTTTACGTGTCTAAAGTCAACGTTAAGTGGCGGCAACCAGGGGGAACTTGCTCCCAAAAATCTTTTTTCCTCGATAAGAAATCGAATTTTCTTATCGAGGAACTACTCATGCTAGAACACCCCGTAAATATAAGTTTCGAATGCGTAAAAATACCTCGAATCTTGATGTTCTCTGAATTCTCCACTAAAACACATCCCGTGATTGGCTCACCCGGATAATACACGTCTTTCTCGAGCCGAATATCGAAGCTTGTAATATAATCCATTTATCCATTTAAATGCATTCGTGCCCCGTTTAAATAGACGGATTCAATTTTAATCGACGTTAAAAATGATCTCTGAAAAATTTTAATAAGTGTAAGTTGGGAGCTACTATACACAATAGGGGGGCCATCCACGTGAAAATTTTTCAAAAATTTTTTTCTGAAAATAACACCTCTAAAGGTAAAAACATGCTACATAAAATCATGAAAAAATGATTTGTACTTTTCATACGTAAAAAACATGTGAAATAATAAGCAAATTCTAAAATTTCATAGAATGGCTAAAATGGCTCAGTGGTAGTGGCCTCGGCTTTGGTTCCAAAAGTAGCGGAATCGAATACCACTCGCGGCGATTAAAAATCATGCAAAATTAAAGATCACAACTTTTATCGTGAATTTGGCTCAGTGGTAGTGCTCCAAGATTTGAGTCTAAGAGTCTCGGGTTCGAATCCCATCTGAGTTAATTTGATTTTGCCTGCGAAAAAAGCTGGTTAGACAACTTTTTTTCAAAAAAAACTTTTCCTAGCTATTAGAAAATCTAGACTGTTTGCGCACCCAGCTTCTTGAATCTCGAATGAAATAGAGTTTATTGACATCGGGTTTCTTTAAAAAATATACGTGTATTTTCATCATGATTTTGTACAAACAGGAAAGAATTTTAATGAATGCAATTTCCTCAATAAACTCAGGCAACGAATCTAGACTTTGATCACTTCAAAAAACAATGTTTAAACAAAGAAAACAATTTTTAATATGTCGGTTCACGAAAAAAATCATTCCATATGTAGATCTACATAATAACAAGTCCTTTAAAGCTTAAAGGACCAGTCCAATGGGAAAAAAGTTTCCCATGTTTTGTTGATATTCAGAAAGTTCATGAAAAATGGAGTATTTTTTGTTTTTACTGCATGTTCTGAATCGTTATAGTTTTCGAGAAAATTGTGTTTGAAATTGCTCATGCATTTCGTTGTAATACACAAACTTTTTTGAATTTTTTGCGGAAAAATCGATTTTTGCATCGATTTTTTAAATTTTCATCAAATGAATATTATAGCAATTTTTTCTAGCTCGAAAAGACGAACAAAATGACATCAAAATTATCGAATTTGAAAATTGTTTTGGGTTACTGAAACGAAAACCCTGAATCAGAATTTTCGTTTCAATAACCCAAAACAATTTTCAAATTCGATAATTTTGGTGTCATTTTGTTCGTCTTATGTAGCTATAAAAAATTGCTACAAAGTTCATTTTATGAAAATTTAAAAAATTGGTGCAAAAATCGATTTTTCCGCGTAAAAAATTCAAAAAAGTTTGTGTATCACAACGAAATGCATGAGCAAATTCAAACGCAATTATCTCGAAAACTACAACGATTCAGAACATGCCGTAAAAACAAAATATGCTCCATTTTGCATCAACTTTCCGAGTATCAACAAAAAATGGGCAACTTTTTTCCCACTGGACTGGTCCTTTAAGATTGTTTCGATCTTGTGTTTTTCCTCAATTACCAAATGGATGCATCCGTGGAGACTCATTTCTTCTTCTTCTGTTCCTTCCTCCTATATTGAACCTTGAGCTATTATCAAATTAGGAGATCCACGAGACTAAAACAACTCTAAAATCCTCCCATCCTGTTGGCAATTTTTCTCATCTCTTCACGCCTAACTAGCCTATGTTAGAAAGAAAAATAAGCGACGAAGAAAATCTGCCCATAAAAGCGCTCCTAGCACACATTAAAATAATTATTGTTAGACTAAAAACAAAAGTTAAAACTCCAACTGAACGTATTCATCATTTGCAAAGCCTAAAACAAAATGTCTATAAAGAAAAAAGCTGGCTGTTTGTTTTTAATCTGCATGGGCGCTTTCGACGGAAAAGGCCTAGTCTAATATGAGGCCGTTCATCGACAAGATGCTTTCCTGAATCAAGAAATCGGAGTTTGTGTATTGAAGCGAAAATCGAAAATTTTTAGATTTTAAAAATGACTTTCTGTGGGGGTAATTTTATGCGGGGAATCGATTGCGCGCATTCCCAAAGCTGGAAAAAAAGTGATGAATACGTTTCCCTTGAACGTATTCATCATTGGTAAATCCTAGAGCAACGTGACTTTAAAGGAAAGCTGGCTGTTCTGCATGGCAATTTCGACGGAAAAGCTTGATACCGTTCATTGACAAGATGCTTCCCTGACCCTGAATCAGGGAATCGAAATGTATGTATTGAAGCGAAAATCGAAAATTGTTAGATTTCGACTTTCTAATGGTAAATTTATGCGGGGAATCGATTGCGCGCATTTTCAAAGCTTGAAAAAAGATGAATACGTTCCCTTGAACGTATTCGTCATTCGCAAAGCCTAGAACAAAGTGTCTTTAAAGGAAAGCTGGCTGTTTGTTTTTAATCTGCATGGCACGCTCGGCGGAAAAAATGGAATGGCTACCTTTTTTGGATCTCCGATTTAAGGATAGATTTTCTCACGACAAGTCCAAGTTTATCAAAAAAAGTTATTGAATGGTTGTCTGAAATTTGAATTTTGTGTGAAAAATTCGAATTTTTTGGTAAAATTTGAATTTGTTTGCATAACACTTTCGACGGAAAAGCCTGGTCTAATATGAGGCTGTTCATCGACAAGATGCTTCCCTGAATCAGGGAATCGGGGTGTGTGTATTGAAGCGAAAATCGAAAATTTAAGATTTTTCAATTTTCGCTAAAAAATCTTTAAAATTTCGATTTTCGCTTCAATACACCTACCCCGATCCCTGAATCAGGGAAGCACCTTGTCAATNGGCTGTTCATCGACAAGATGCTTCCCTGAATCAGGGAATCGGGGTGTGTGTATTGAAGCGAAAATCGAAAATTTAAGATTTTTTCAATTTTCGCTAAAAAATCTTTAAAATTTCGATTTTCGCTTCAATACACCTACCCCGATCCCTGAATCAGGGAAGCACCTTGTCAATAAACAGCCTCATATTAGACCAGCCTTTTTTGCCTGAAAATGACTTTCTGGGGGTAATCTTATGCGGAAAATCGATTGCGCACATTCTCAAAGCTTGAAAAATGATGAATACGTCTCCCTTGAACATATTCATCATTGGCAAATCCTCAAACAAAATGTCTTTAAAGAAAAAAGCTGGCTGTTTGTTTTTAATCTACACGGGCACTTTCGGCGGAAAAGCCTGGTAAAAAATTTTAAGTGCCTCATTCATTATGTGAAGAATTAAATAAATAAAAAAACAACACTGCCAACTCGGGCCGTATGTGATTTCTTCGATAGCCTGCTAGAAAGAGGCGCTTTTTGGAGCAGAGCAAAAGTCCGCCATTTTCGGACGACGAGACTTGCTTGTTCCGCGTGGTGGCCTAGGCCCGGGAAACAGAGCGATGAATGAAAAGCAACTCAACTCCCAACCGACTTCAACATCAATAATCACCACAGGGACTTTGTGTGAAACTCCAAAAAGAGGGAAGAAGGAAACACGCAGCGGAAGAGAAAACTTTCCTTTCCTGGAATATGATAGCCGTTGGCTTTGGGAACGACATGCCATCAAAACGGCTATAAATTAACCATTGTTATTGTTAGCACAGAAGTCACTCGGTCTTTGATCATAATTCTTTTTTTGATAGGCCCAATTAATTATGATTAGGGTCTGGGCTTTTTCTTATTCTTCCGTGCCAACATGAAGAAACTGCGGGGCAACAAAATTCTTGGGTAATGAACATTAGGTGTCGCGCTTAAAGTACAGTAGGACCAGTCCAGTAGGAAAAAAAGTTGCCCATTTTTTTGATATTCAGAAAGTTGATGAAAAATAGAACATGTTTTGTTTTTACGGTATGTTCTGGATCGTTGTAGTTTTCGAGATAATTGCGTTTAAAATTTTGAATTTGTTACAGCTCTTCGTTGTAATACACAAACTTTTTTGAATTTGTTGCGGAAAAATCGATTTTTGCATCGAGTTTTTTTTGGAAAAAATTGGATTTTTTTAGTAAAATTTGAATTTTTTGTGAAAAATTTGAATTTTTGGTACAAATTGAATTTTTTGTGAAAAATTCAATTTTTTTTGGTAAAATTTGAATTTTTCAAAAAATTCAATTTTTCATAGGAAAATATTTATTTTTGCGCAAATATTTTTTTGCGTACAAGGCCTAAGCTATGGCCTAAACCTAAGCCTAGGCTTAAGCTTAGAACTTAGACTTAGAACTTAGGCTTAGGCTTAAGCTTAGGCCTAGGCTTAGGCTTAGGCCTTAGGCTTAAGCCTTAGGCCTAGACTTAGTCTTAGGCCTAAGCCTAGGGCTTGTGCTCAAAAAAATACCAACCTTTTTTTATAAAATGAACATTGTAGCAATTTTTTCTAGCTAAATGAGAACGAACAAAATGACACGAACATTATCTAATTTGAAAATTGTTTTGGGTTATTGAAACGAAAACCCTGAATCAGAATTTTCGTTTCAATAACCCAAAACTATTTTCAAATTCGATAATTTTGGTATCGTACTATCAACAAATCTTTCAACGCTCATATCTCCTCAGGGGGCCAATAAATAAACATATATTAAAACCATTGAAGCGAAAATGAAAAAATATATATATATAAATCTTTCTGCAAAATGAAAAACTGAACAGCATTTTCCACTTTTCTCAATGGAAAAAGCGTGAAAGCGCTTCCTTGACCCTGATTCAGGGTAGCGTGTTGAAGCAAAAATGAAGAAAAAATTTGGATTTTGATAGGATATCCAACTACCTAGGGTTTTTCTATGCGAGAAATCGATTGCGAAACGTTGAAAAATCGCATTTTTGCGACTTTTCGCTTCAATACACAGGCCTTCCTTGAATCAGGGAAGACATTTTGACGAATTTTTCAATTTTTGTCAAAGTTTCAATTTTTGATGAATTTTTCAATTTTGACAAATTTTCGATTTTTGGCGAATGTTTCAAAATTTGACGAATTTTTCAATTTTGACGAATTTTGCCATTTTTTAAACTCGTAAAAAACTAAAACTTTCTTCCATTCAGACAACGAGAAAAAAGCACAATCAAGCGTAGAAAGAAAAAACACATAGCACAATTGGTAGAGGAATAATTGAAGGCTAATCATGGTGTAGAGAATTGGCACCGCTGTTGGCAATTTTCTCGCGCTCTCCCGACTCAAATCTCGGCGAAAATGCGAGACACCAAAAAGCTGTGGTGGATAAGTCGCTCTGAAAATTCACACACTTCTTTCTCACTCACTTCAACTAGTGAAAAATTTTTTTTGCTTTTCCAGTTTTCGTTAGTTTGTTGGAAGAATCCTTCCTTCTATAATGGGTTTGCCGTACTTGATTATTTTTCGAACGCCGCACACATATTGGAAGCGCGTAGAAAAGCCGGAGAAAATGGGGTATTTAATGAAAATGGTCCTCCTATATGGGAAATTAAGTACACTATTGCAACTCCGGGGTCCGCAGCGCCATTTCTCGATAATCTGCCGGGGATAACAACACTTTTCCTTCCAAGGCATTTCTGTTAGAAAAGAAGAGAGACAAAAAGCTAATTCCAATGGATGGCTTAGTGAAACGAAGGAGGAGAAGAAGACGACGATGATGAAAAAATAAACGAATGAAGGAGCAACATGAGCGAGCCAATGATCTATTTTAGAAGATGAATAAAATAAGCAAAAAAATTTCTTCTTATTCTAGCAAAAGAAATTTGTTTAATTGCTAGAAAGGAGAAGAAGAATATGTTGATGTCTAGAAGTTGCAAAATCTATCACTTACTCGAGCACTACAGAATAAGGGGGCAACCCACGTGAAAAGTTTTCAAAGATTTTTTCTAGAAATGATCCCTCTAGGGGTAAAAACATGCGGGGAATCCGAACTTGAAATTTTCGAAGCGAAAAAACGCTTCCCTGATTTAGGGGAGGTCGGTGTATTGAAACGAAAAGTCGAAAAATCCCATTTTTGCGACTTTTCGCTTCAATACACAAGTCTTCCCTGAATCAGGGAAGACACTTTGACGAATTTTGCCATTTTTGAAGAATTTTGCAATTTTGACGAATTTTTTTTGCTTCGTGAATGTCAAATTCGAATTTCCCACATGTTTTTACACATAGAAGTGTCATTTTCAGAAAAAAATTTGGAAAATTTTTTTACGTAGGTGGCCCCCCTATTGTGTAGTAGCTCCCATTTACTCTTGTGAAAAGCTAAACAATAATATTCATGCAAGAAATTGGGATTTCCTCTCGTAAATTTCAATGAATTAAATTGAAAAAAGCTCATCAACCTATTTCGCTATTAACTTATAGCTTTTTGGCGGCGCGACGTCTGGCAATAGACGACATATACACACATATGTGTGAGCGAATTTTGAACAGCTCAATGAATTTGAAATGGTCGACTGCGCGCATTTGAAAAGGTGTGAGAAAATCCAAATCATAGGTCGGCAAGGGGGAGCCTCCCCCCTGATCCACGCACGCACGGACCCAAAATTGAGGGGGGACCACGCATTGACCCCGCCGAACATATGAGGTGGTCCATAAAAATTGGGTGTCAGAAGACTACCTCAAGTTAAAAAAACGTCCTTTTTTGGTGGAGGTGGTGGGGGACCACCACATCGGGGGTCCCCTCCTCCCCCCACCTTGCCGACCTATGATCCAAATATTTTCATCCTAGACTAACTATCAAAACCGGACCGTTTTTTAACTTTCCAACTGACAAGAAGCACTATGAACTTGACCTCCCCCCTCCGATTTTGCCGAAACCGGGTTCAAAATATTCCTCATACCCGACTTGATTATAAAATTTTTTGGAATTACGTCTCCATGCGCCTTCCCTGAGAAGGTATGAGCGTTTAAAGTTTGAAAAGAATATACAGAAAGTTGAATTGATTGCCAAATTTGCCTGAATCAATAAAAAGTCTGTTTTGAAACGAAAATATCAGACATTAGAAAATTTATCGACCCGTTCGGGACGAGCGATAGCTTATTGAATTCCTCGTGGTTTCAAGAATTCAATGAGCTATCGCTCGTCCCCAACGAGTCGGTAAATTTTGAATTGTTCTAATGTCCGATATTTTCGTTTCAATAAACAGACTTTTATTGATTCAGGAAAAATTAATAAAAAAATCAACCTTCTGTATATTCTGTGAATTTTAAACGCTCATATCTCGATGAGGAAGGCCTATGGGAACGAAATTCCAAACAAATTTTATAAAGTAACATTTATTGGACCAGTATTTATATAAAACCTTAAGATCTGTTTACGAGACATAAAACAAATAAAAAACAACAAAATACGCATATATAGAAACACAAGACAAAACAAATATATCACAGCCCTCCATAAACAAAAAGCGATTCCACACGCTTCAAAATACAATAAATACAATAGTCAAAATAATGTGTTAAAGGGTCAGTTCAGTAAGTTACGATCATATGAAAAAATGATATATTCGGAAAGATCATGAAAAATGGAGCATTTTTTGTTTTTATGGTACAACTCAATGGAAAGCCGAAATGAGCCATAAAAAGTTACGCAAGCTTGATGTGAACGTTTCTCTAAACCACTTCAAAAACCATTTCGAGACATATAATTTGTATGAACAAGTTCATAATAACAGTCAAGGTGTGTAATAATGGTTGTCTTAGCAACATTTAGTCAATGCTTTTAGCACCTAAAATGAAATGATCCTTATTTATAAAGGTTATTGAGGCATTCAGAAAAGCTGTTTATAAATTACATATAGGGTGTTCTCAAGCATGAGTTCCTCGATAAAAAAGCTCGATCATCTCAAAAACGTTTAAAACTCTTATCAAATACCGTCTTTTGCAACTGTCTAATCTCATCACCTCCCCGTTTTATGGACATGGTGATATGAGTATTGAAATGAAATTTTGAATTCCTTAAAGAACCAGTCCAGTGGGAAAAAGTTGATATTCAGAAAGTTCATGAAAAATGGAGCATTTTTTGTTTTTACGGCATGTTCTGAATCGTTGTAGTTTTCGAGATAATTGCGTTTGAAATTGCTCATGCATTTCGTTGTAATACACAAACTTTTTTGAATTTTTGCGGAAAAATCGTGAAAAAATAGCATCAATCGACAGAGAATTTTATGCTGAACAACTTTGCTAATNGATTCAAATTTTCGTTTCAATAACCCAAAACAATTTTCAAATTGGATAATTTTGGTGTCATTTTGTTCGTCTCATTTAGCTATAAAAAATTATAGCTACAATATTCATTTTATGAAAATTTTAAAAATCGATTAAAAATTCAAACAAGTTTGTGTATCACAACGAAAGCGTGAACAATTTCAAACGCGAAAACTACAACGATTCAGAACATGCCGTAAAAACAAAAAATGCTCCATTTTTCATCAACTTTCTGAATATCGACAAAAAATGGGCAACTTTCTTCCCACTGGACTGGTCTTTTAACACTTACAAGGATAGTGGAGACATACTTTTTGGCAAACTTTTTTTAGCAAACTTTAAATTGTCTCGAAAAGAGTTTCACCGATTTTCACGAAAATTGTGGGGTGCTACCGTTTTTCAGCACGCTCTATCGATTGGCGGTGTTATTTTTAAAAAAATTTCTTAAGGAAAACATTCAGATTTTCATTTCAATACTCAGACCATTTTGAAAATTCAAAAAAATGTGATGGGATTAGAAAGTTGCAAAACGACCGCATTTGATAAGAGTTTTAGGCGTTTTTGAGAAATCGAGCTTTCTTATCGGGGAACTAACTCATGTTTGAACACCCTGTTTTCTCCATTCTATTTTTTATCGGGCCACCAAAGCTTGGAGTCGATTCGCTTCTCGAAGTTCCACAAGTTTTCATCATTGACATGCGTATCGTCGAGATCGCTCCATTTGACAATAAATGGTCGTACAGTTGGGAGCTTGATGGGGTCTTGGAATCTCTGTGGCTTGGCTGTAGCTGCGAAAGGACTTTGAACTAAAGTGGACCAAATGAATCCGAGCGGAAAAAAGTTGCCATTTTTTATAGAAATTCGAAAAATTCATGAAAAATGGAGTATTTTTTTACGGCAAAGTCTGAATCGAAAAAAGTTCTCGAGAGAATCGCAAGTGAAGTTGGCGAACTTCGCAAAATCTGTGTATTACAACGAAAACATGTACCTGAATGATTCTGCAAAAATTTCTAACATGCATCAGTTGAAAATTGAGTATTGAAACGATTAGTCAAAATGATCTGACTATCGTTTAATACTCAAACTTTTAATTGATGCAAGTTAGGTAACATTCAGGTACATGTTTTCGTTGTAATACACCGGTACATATTTTCGTTGTAATACACAGATTTCAAATTTTATCAACTTCACACGCGACTTCTCTCGAAATCGCATTAGCGATTCAGAATTTACCGTAAAAATCAAAAAATGCTCCATTTTTCATGAATTTTTCGAATTTCTATAAAAAATGGCAATTTTTTCCCCCTCTCGGATTGGTTCTTTAAACAAAAATTACTGTAGGCTACATCAGCTCCGAACCAATCCTGTGCATAATTTCTCTACAAAATAAAAAACATAAAACAATGAGCATAATATTGTATTACCGATTTGAAGGGCAGCTGTACATGTCGGAAAACCTATAAAAACGAAACCAAATTTATCCAATTTGAAACCTATGTTTGAATGTCCCTGAACATTGACACGAAAACCCTGAATTTGAAAATTTTCAATATTCACCTTGATTTTTTAAATTTTCTTTAAAAACCCTTTGTAATTTTTTTATAACTCGATGAGACGAACAAAACGACACCAAAATTATCCAATTTGAAAATTGTTTTGGGTTATTGAAACGAAAACCCTGAATCAGAGTTTTCGTTTCAATAACCCAAAACAATTTTCAAATTGTCTCTTCAAGCTATAAAGAATGCCGTCTAAGCGTATTTTACAGGATGGTCCAAAAAAATGTCGTATGAGCGATTTTTTTTGATGATTTTGTGAGCCGGAAATCTTTTTCTAAAAATGAACAAGTCTATATGCTACCCTGAATCAGGGTCAGCATTTTTAATCGTCGAAGACGCGCGCAAAAAATAGAAAAACCCATAGTTAGATAGATTTTAGAGCAGAATCCGAACTTTTTTCATTTTCGCTTCAATACACCGACCCTGAATCAGGGTCAAGGAAGCAAAAGGGAAATTCATTCGATTAAAACCGTATCAAAAAATCTTTTAACAGTGATGAGAATTGTCAAAATTGAGAAAAAAAATTATAAAGAATTTAAGGTTGTGGGATGAGTTGGCCTCAGTGGCGCAGTAGGTTGCGTGTTTTACTGCTGGTCGCGAGTTCGATACCCAGTTTCGTCGCTTGGTTTTTGCCCAAAAAATTGGTTTCAATTTTGACAATTCTATTTCTTATCGCTAACCAATTTTTGGGCAAAGATCAAGCGACAAAGCTGGGTATCGAACCCGCGACCTTTTGGACAACAGCCAACCACGCAACCTACTGCGCCATGAGGCCATGTCATACCACAACCTTAAATTCTTTATTATTATTTTTTCTCAATTTTGACAATTCTATTTCTCATCACTGTTAAAAGATTTTTTGATACGGTTTTTTTACGCTTTTTACGCATCGAAAATGACCGATTGGATGACGAGAAAGCCTCAAATCAATGATAGTCCCAACCTACTGGGACATCCTGTATATATTGCTTTTTTAAACATTGAAATTGAGTGGAGAGTCAAGATTTTTCGAAGGTTCTCTTAATAAGAGAAAAACTGAAAAACTTCAAATTCTCTAAGTTGTTAGAGTGGAATGTTTGTTTACAAGTAACAACACTTACTTACATAAGGATTGTATTCTTGTTTAGCACCTTCCTGTCCCGAGACGATATCCAAGATCATAAGCATGGATATCAACGATAGAAATATCTTTAGCATTGTTAATAAAAGCTTATCGAACCGTTGATAGAGATCTATTTGAGAGAAGAAAGCAGAAAGACGTATGTTTTCGTATCACCTTCGAACAATTGGATTGTTCGATAGAAAGAAACCAGATGGTGTGTGCCCATAAACAGTCATTTCAATCAATCTTATTCGACTCTTGTTTTTTTATTGCATAGTCAATTGGTGCAACTTTAGCATTTTTTTGAATGAAATTTTCAACTCATAAATCTTAAAACATTCAACGCGCTATGTGTGTCTGTTTGTGCTATCTCCATCACGACCTATACCAATCGATAGGGCTCAGTAAGAGAAGAAAAATGACACCAAAATCATGGGGGTACCCTTCAAGGAAAATTTTTTAGCCTCAAATCATGTTTTAACATAAGATTATAATGCAATGGAAGAAGTTACCCTCATGGCCGAGTGGCTAAGACTCTTGGCTTATATAAATTGCTTGCAGGTTCGATTCCCAACAGAAACCGAATATTTTTGCCTCTGCCAAAAAAAATTAAAACACATAGAGACGCCAATCGATTAGCCATAGCCGAAACCCCCCGAATACAAATTTTCAGGCCAAATTGGCATCAATTTGACATAAAAAAGCCAAGGTGCTAGTCGATATAGGGTCAAGAAAAAATTTTCAGATAGTGCGTTTTTTGGATTCCCTGCATCGAAAACCCCATATAGGGTTTTTTAGAAAATTTTATAAATAATTTTATCGAAAAAATAGCCCTGCTATTTTGCATAACTAACCAATTTTTTGGGCAAAAACTAAGCGACGAAGCTGGGTATCGAACCCGCGACCTTTCGAACAACAGCCAAACACGCAACCTACTACGCCATAAAGGCCACGCCATCCCACAACCTTAAATTCGTTATCATTTTTTTCTCAATTTGACAATTCTATTTCTCATCACTGTTAAAAGAGTTTTTGATACGACCCCGAAGGGGGACCTTCAATTTTGGGTCCATGAGTACGTAAGTCAGGGGGAGACTCCCTCCTTTCCGACTTATGGTCCCAACCTACTGGGACACCCTGTATAGGGTTTTTTGACAAACATATGTTCCAATTTGATAGCATATTCAATGAGCAAAACCAAACAAAATACGAGAACCAAAAGCAATACTTTCTCAATTACTGCATTGTGTTTATGTACACGCCGAATGGCGAAAGTCTCATATCGAAATGCACTGAAAATATTCACACCGGTGAAAGAAAAACAACAGAGTGCTCATGCGCGGAAATCATTCGTAATTTATCGATTTGGGCCCAGTATTTCAATCTTTTGAAATTGGTCCAAAGTCTAGTTTATCTCAGCATCAAATTCTTTAATAGAACTTTAAAATCCACTTCTTCTCGTTGATCCTCAGATCTTGGACTTGGCTTGTTCAACATTTGTTTACTTTTCTTAAGCTATGCAATTAACATACTTTATAGCAACTTCGGAAAGGACGACAGCTAAGAAAGTGGGAGTGTCCGAAAAAGTGCTATGATTTATTTTCACGTAAATTATTATTTTGATAGGCTTTGTTGTTGAATTTGTTGGGCGTTGAATTTGTTTTCGTGCTAATGTTCGCTGTTGAATAAATGAGTGCGGTTGAATTTGAACAATTCTGTTTATTAGCACGAAATGTTTGAATTTGTTTTATATTCTTTGTTGTGGGCGTTGAGTTTGTTTTCGTGCCAATGTCCGCCCTTTATATAAATTGGAGGATGATGTAACAAGGCTTTGGGATGTGGGAGCGAACGGCTAAGCAAATTTGATGAAAACGAAAAATTTTGTGTAAAAAGTGGGCACTTAGACTTAAAAGTGAAATTTTTGAAAAAATTTTATGGAGCCATAAATAAAATTTTTTCAAAAATTTCACGGGGCCCGAAAAACGGGGGACACGAATCCGAGCGATTTGAGTCAATTTGGATCGATCATGAAGGAGTTTTTGCAGAAATACACCCTCAGGGAGGCAGGGGTACATTGCGCAGGTACCCCCAAATTCAAAGTAGTATAGAAAATTCAAAATAAATAGGATTTACACCAAAATCTAATCGATTGTGCCCCAAGTATTCCTCTAACGATTACTTTTTAAATTAGGTCAAAAGGCTTTAAGGGTCTCGAGAAAAACCGTTTTAAGTGACTGGGGAGAGGTCAAAAAACCTGTGCTCCCATGTAACAAAAGCGCGCGAAGTATGTTTACATAAGGGGCGAGCGGAGCGCGTGCAGGTTTATTAGTATAGGGGTGCTACTAAAAAGGGTGCCCTGCACGTGTTGTTGCATATGTATGGCTTCATTTATTGGCAATTTATAAAAGTACGACTGCGCCGAACGGAGCTCCAAACGGGGCGCCGAACACGCCAAACGAGTCCCAATTAGGTTTAGGCCTAAGCCTATGCTTAGGCCTAAACCTACGCTTAGGCCTAGCCCTAAACCTAATTGGGACCCGTTTGGCGTGTTCGGCGCAGTCGTACTTTTCAAATTGCCCATTTATTGCTGATTGCTGTCGAATTTGAACAATCCTGTCTATTAGCACGAAATGTTTGAATTTGTTTTATTTCATGATTATTTGGAAATTTCAAGAGATTCCGACGGAGAAGAAGAACCAGCTATTTATGATTCTGACGTGGAATATGCAAATGAAGGTGAACAAACACGACGTCTAATAGATTATGATGTAGATACTATTTGGAAAATTATAGAATTCCGGGACTTTCACACTTGGTCGCTTGGATCAATTCATGAAAAGTGGACGAAGATTAATGAGCCTAATTATGGTAGAGTACAGATAACCCGGTATTTTCTTGAATAGTTTTTTTGTCAAATGTCAATGAAGGTGAACTTCTGCGCGAACGCTAAAAGCGAATCAAACTTCATTCGCAAGTTGTTACCATTCGTGCATTTGAGTTTTACCACGTGTTTATTTATA
>OZJO01027911.1:0-15322 GCA_900406225.1 Acrobeloides nanus | reverse complement strand
TTCGGAAAGATCATGAAAAATGGAGCATTTTTTGTTTTTACGGCATGTTCTGAATCGCTGTAGTTTTCGAGATAATTGCGTTCGAAATTTTGAATTTGTGTACAAGCTCTTCGTTGTAATACACAAACTTTTTTGAATTTTTTGCGGAAAAATCGATTTTTGCATTGAATTTTTCAATTTTCATAAAATGAACATTGCAGCAATTTTTTATATCTAAATGAGACAAAAATTATCTAATTTGAACATTGTTTTGGGTTATTGAAACGAAAACATGAATCAGAAAATTTCGTGCCGCCAAGACCCTGATTCAGGTCTCCCTTATGATTTATCGCGTGATGGGACAAAGTTTTTTGTTTTCGGATCACCCGCGGGCGAAATGAGTCTCGACCGCAATTTTCTGGCCTACGGGTTGCCTGCGACCCCCCCCCCCCCCCCGAAATTTGGGGGGGGGGATTGTACACGTGTGGTCCCCCATCCATTTGTTTATTCGCACCGATAGGCGCGAAAATTTTTTTTGAAAAACACTTTTTTAAGCTAAAAATGCTTTAAAAAATTATGATTTTTGTTGAAAAAATAGGGATTTTTGCGACTCGTCCGCAGACCGTGGGCTGTTGGCGACCCCCCGAAATTCGGGGGGGGGTGAACATGTGTGACCTAAACCGTAAAAAGTTATTAGCCTTGAAAGTTCGAAAAAAGAGGTTCTGCCTCCATGGGCCCCAGGACACATGGGGCCCAATTCCTAGCTTGAACCGTACGGTTAACCGTGAACCGATCGGTTGACGGTTGACCGTACGGTTCAAGCTAGGAATTGGGCCATGGGTCCGCCCCGGATATTTTCAAAAGCAATTTTAAAGTAAGAAACTGGGTTTACTCACAAAATTTTTATCTTGTTCGATAGATCTCAAGTTGTAGAATATTTAAAAAAAAGAAATTATGTGATTTCGTTAACCTTTCGTGGTAAAAAACTTATTTTTCTGAAACAATAAAAAATTTCTGAAAAAACTTGTGTTATTGAAACGAAAACTACTATAATTACTGCTCGCAACTTTGTAGATTACTTTTGACTAGCTTGGTAGGATGTATGAAAATAAAAGAAAAAGAAATCCCAAGTGCTATTTTCAAGAATTTCATTGTTTTCGAAGAAACTTTTAATTTTAAACAAAATCTTTTCAAAAAAGAACCTTCAGGATTAAACACAGCTTAAAAAGATTTTGTACGTGCTAAAACTATGGCTGTAGTCAGACAATAATGAAGTGAAAAATAAGATATTGTTTATTATTATTTCTCGTGAAGTCTTATGACGACCTTAGCCCACACGATTCTATTATCCTTTTAATAGTACTCGCTTGGATCATAGGTTAAATTAAAAGCATATCCTAGCTTTTATTTTTTATCTAACATTTTATTCAAAGTTCGGAGCTCGTCTACATGAGGGGGGGGGCCACCCACGTGATTTTTTTCAAAAATTTTTTTCCGATTTTCTTCTAAAAACCGACTTTTTAGGGTAATTTCTAGGCGAAAAATCGATTGCACGCATTCCCGAAGCGTGAAAATGCTTCCTTGACCCTGATTCAGAGAAATAGATGTGTGTATTGAAGAGAAAATCGAAAAATTTTGAAATTTCTCCCTCAAAATCATATTTCTGTAATTTCATGCGGAGAATCGATTGTGCGCATTCCCGAAGCTTGGAAAGGTTTCTCTGACCCCGATTCAGGGAAATTAGTACATATTGGATTTTCGCTTCAATACACACTCTTATGTCCCTGCATCAGGGTCAAGGAAGCATTTTGACGCTTCGGGGATCGCTGAATCGATCTCTTGCATAAAATAACCCTTAGAATGATGATTTTAGAAGAAAAATCCAAAAGTTTCATATTTTCGTTTCAATGCACACATCTATTTCCCTTAATCAGGGTCAAGGAAGCATTTTCACGCTTCGGGAATGCGCACAATCGATTTTTCGCCTAGAAATTACCCTAAAAAGTCAGTTTTTAGAAGAAAATCGGAAAAAAAATCACGTGGGTGTTCCCCCCCCCCTCATGTAGACGAGCTCCCAAAGTTCTATAAATTGCTATTTGTTAGGTGAACGAAGTTCATCATTCTCAAACAAATTTTTTTATCTGCTATTATTATCTTTCTCTTTAATTTGATTCAAATGCGAGACGCATCAGGACAATCTAATATCTATTTTGATGATTTATTTGCTGAAGGTATACCATGGTCTACGATACTTTTTTATAGTGTCAATGGAATTTTGAGTTGTATTAATTTATTAATCTTGCACATATTTTGCTATGTTGCTTGTATAAATCAAGATTTTCATCGAAATTTGAGGTAGTCCAATTTGTGCCAATTTTTTATTTTTCCAAAAATGTCATTTTTTTGTTAAAACGTCATTTTAGGCTAATTTTTGATAAATTAAAAAAATTTTTAAGACCCGGCCCAAAATTGTCTTAAAATGCCTTAATTGTCTAGATTTTTTGGATCCCTCTTCTCCCCTCAATGGTGTAGGGAAAAGGGTAGTGGCAGCAGTAGCATTCAAGATTGGGGACACTTTCTTAAAAAAAAGTTTTTATGAAAAATTTGAATTTTTTAAAATTTAAACTAAATTTTGAATTTTTTTAAGGAAAAAATTATTTTAAAAAATTTAAAAAGATCAATTTTGAAAATTTGATCTTTTTGAAAATTTTTTTACAAATCATAAAAGTGAAGTAAATTTTTGGTCGGCCATCGGCCAAAAATGGTATCCAATTTTAGGTTAGTCTCAGCAAACATCTATCTAGCCTTCTTCTTAACATCTACTGGTGATCTTATATATGGATTGTTAATCTTGACTCAAGTTAGTGACAAGAAATATGACATCGTATTTTGGCTATTTCGCTTTGAAGCAGGCTTTGCAACACAACTCTGGCGAGCAGCATTTTTAACCATTGTGCTAGAGCGATTTGCAGCAACGATATTTTATAAAAACTATGAAAAGTGTGGTCCTTTATGGTTGGCTTTGGCACTGATGTTTTTAGCTGTAAGTTAATAAAATAGTAAAAATACACACCTATTATTAGATTGTAATAGCGAGTTTGATTATGTCGACTTATTATGTTTGTAAGTTTTTTTAATTAAGGAAAATATTTTTGAAATTATTTTTTTAGTTAAAGTCCATGTTTTTATAACACAGGGACTTATTGGTTTGTTAGATTTATTTTGTATTCTGGTAAATTTAAAAACTTTTTTACTAGAGACAATGCCGTAGGCAGGATTTCTCGATGGGGGGCATAGTAATGTTTTTCAAAATTTTATGAAAAAAACTTAAGGAGGGGTACTTATGATAAAGAGAAAAAAAATTAAATTTTCCAGCTACGGAAGGGCATGTCCCTCTTATCCCCCCTTGCCTATGGCACTAGAGAAAAGATGGACGGGCAGATCTGGAAGGACGGACGGATCTGGGTAGATGGACGAACGGACAGATCTGAATGGGCAGACGGATCTCGATGGACGGATCTGGATGGGTAGATGTGGGTGGATGAAAGGACAGACTGGTCTGAATGGACAGACGGATAGGTCTGAACATATGGACGGACGAACAGATCTATCGGACGGACGGTTCTGAAAGGACGGATGGTCAGATCTGGACGGACGGATGAATATGGATGGATGGACGGGCGGATCTGGACGAACCGACGGAAAAGCATTTAATATTTATGTTTTTAGTCTATAACCCTTTTATCTTGGAGCAATAAAACCCTAAGTAAACATCGGCTGAATACTGAAACAACCCTTACACAAAGATATCAAGTTTATAAATTTTTTTTGCTAAAAAAATTCATACTTTCAGCTTACCGAAAACCTTCGTGTCTTACAAATAATGATACCCCTAATTATTGTCGGAACTGTGTTTGACATCATGGCATTATTATCATCATTTTTTCAAGTTGCCATAGAATATGATGGGATCTTGAAATATCCCTTCTACTTTTTGGTATTCGAAAATTTTTATCTATACACCAACCATACATGAACAAGAAGGGGGGACAAGCTACCTCGGGCTATATGATGTCGACCAAAAAAAAGGTCGCCATCTAATTTTTTGGCTCGGCTATATAGCTTTGAGACTTGAAACTTCGAGGCTATATGAATCTTAATTTTTGGCTCGATGCTAGCTACATGAGGTGGGGGGACAGTCCCCCCATTGGTAATGTATGACACCAGCCATAGGCGTAGCTAGGTTTGGATTTGAGAATGGATCTATTTTTTGGAAACAAATTTTAAAGGAAAAATTAAAAATCCATCTAAATTTGGCTTTTAAAGCTTTAAGATGAGTTTTGTCTTTATCTCTCGGGCCCCGGGTTTTCCCGAAGTCCATGGATTCATGATTACCCTAACAGCTCTATCTTCTGGGAGTCCAGGGGTCCATGGACTTATGATTACCCTAATTATTCAGATCATTTAGATCACAAACTTATATGTTACAGTGGCATTTTGTATTTATACGAAAAAAGATCAAAGAATATGGCAAAGAGTCCACAGAGTCTTATGCAAAGGTTCAACTGTAGCGCCAGAAAATAGTGTTATTCATTTTGATGGGAAACTTTTTGTAATCCCCACTTCAACTTCTATGAACCTTCATTTTAAGCAATTGGAGTCATATTGGAAGTTTAAGGAACTCGATGGTTTAGCATAGTTTTACCTTTTAAACAATAATTTGGTATAAAAATGTTATTGATGTAATTCCAGCATGGGCGACAGTCACCTTTACAATAATGATGATTGATACAGTCATAAATTTTATGATAAAATTTAATAAACAATTCGGAATAAAATGTCGGTATTTATACTTTTATGCTGGCGACAAGTTGGAGGGGTCGAAATTTTTTTCAAATTTTTTCAAAATCACGCTAGAAATGTTTCTCCGTATACATCAACCATATAGTCTATATGATATAGAAATAAAACAAACAAAAGTTGTAGGGGACGATGAGAAAAGACGGTTGGCACCAGAAATAGAGGACAAAAAATATTTCACTTTTTTGCCCCTTTATTATTTTACTCTAGAGTAAAACGCTCGGGATTGCCGCTCGGAGTCAGTGTCGGAGAAACCGCGCGTTAAGCTTAGTGCTAAAAAGCTTTGGGTAGCAGAATTACCATGACCGGAATCCCTGAAGCTCAAAGGAATTATTTCCAATATTATTCGGGTTGTTAGTCTAGGGCGTGAAAGTATAAAAGGTTGTTGTAAAGTCACTGAAAATTGCTCATCAGAGAAAAAAAAAATTTACTTCAAAATTTAGATGAACAACAAGAAAAGAATAATTAATAAATTTTAAATCAAATTCGAAACTAATGAAAAGACGTTTTCACACGCGCTGAATGACCATTTACACCAGTAACGAATATAGTGTTGGAAGTTTTCGAGTTGTAACAAAGCAAAAACGGTAGTTGTTGCTTGAAAGCATTACGGTATTCCTTGCTAAAAAAAATAAATTTTGATTCAAGTTTTCGTTTCAATAATCCAAAACAATGTCCAAATTGGAAAAAAAATTCAAAAAAGTTTGTGTATTACAACGAAGAGCTTGTAACAAATTCAAACGCAATTATCTCGAAAACTACAACGATTCAGAACATGCCGTAAAAACAAAAAATGCTCCATTTTTCATGATCTTTCCGAATATATCATTTTTTCATATGATTGTAACTTACTGGACTGGTCCTTTAACTATAGTTATGAAAACCAATTTTAAGACGTTACCTAAAAGCGTAAAAAATAAAATAGTTAGTAGCAATCCCCATATTGATTAGCACACCACCATAAGCCATTAACAGTTTCATCGATGGTGTAGTAGGAGTAAGTGTCGTTATTGAAAAAATTATCATAGATAGAGGCCATGTGAATGCAGTAACTATTGTGATAACTGTAAGAGATTTCATGATCTTCTTGGACGACGAATTTTCTAAAGCCCAATTAAATTGTTTCGTGAAAATCGAACTAACCGTTCTTGAATTTAATAAAAATCCAACATATTACATAGATGACTAACATTCCTATACAAAAGGCTATTTTCGAATATGAGTTGATGGTATTCACGATATCGTCTTTGAAAATAAAAGAGCCCCATCCACAGTCATATTGAAGTCTAAAATAAAGTTTTTAAGGAAAATATTTTTTTAAGAAAAATATTTCTTTTCAGTTGTTAACTAGATGCTAACAAACTTACAATGTTTCATTTTCGACTACGAATTGGTAAGAAAATGGAACCCACATAAAGCCATAAATCAATGCCAAGAATGCTGCAAACAATACATATAGCTTATGGACGGAAAATCTATGATAACTAAAAAATATCTGAGAATAACTATTATAAAAAAGAATCATTTACAATGTAGGGAAAACAATGCAAATCAATCTGTCGACGCCGATGGAAAATGTTGACACATAACTAGTACTAAACATGCAATATGGTATCAAAATTATCCTCCAACAAGTTCCTAATGGTGGATATATATCATTAAACGAATAATAGGCATTAACGTAATGGACTCCTTGAGCTGAAAAGTCTCCAACCGCAGCGAATGCAATCAAGAGGTTACAAGGAGCCCGTAAAGATCTAAAAGTTACAAAATAAACCTATAACGATGCCTTTTGATATCTCAATTAGGAATGTTACATGCGGAAATAGAAAAAGCGGCAAACACCATGCCAAAACGTGGCATTTTTTTTGAAAAAAATTGAATTTTTTGTAAAAAATCGAATTTTTGTTGAAGATTTGAATTTTTTTCTCAAAAATCAAAGTTTTTGTTCAAAATCTATTGAAATTATCGATCCTAAAGAACTTGATCTTTTCTTTAAAAAACGTCCAACAACGGGGCAAAAAGTCCTAAAATGTGGCAGCGTGGCAAAAAGTCCTAAAACGTGGCAAATGCCACGTTTTCGTGGTAATGTAACATCCCTAATCTCAACGTCTACAAATCTAGCTTTTCATCTTTAATTCAATTTCAAACTGACAAAATTGACGTATAACACAACAAGCTCAACTTCCTTACCTTTTCCTTATAGTTACCCATATAATACTTGAGTTTCCAAAGGCAGATAGCATCGAAATAATCAAAATTAAAATTTTTGGTACATAAAAATTAAATATCTCAAATGTGATATCTGTTGTGGCATTCGACATGTTTAGATAAATATTCAAGCTTTCAAAATGAACTTAAAATAAGCCGAATGCATGTAGGTGACGTTTAACATAAAACCAATATAAGTGGAAGGTTTATTTGACGAGACATTTCCGAGAAAAAAATTTAAATACCATACAACAAAATGAGCTAAAAAATAACAAACGGCACATAATTATGCGTGTTCTCAGGAGTACTGCATGATCTTTGAGTTATAGTCAATTCCATGTTTAAAAACGCTAATGAACCGTTTCATGAGGAAATCTAAGATGGATAGATGTTGCATACTTAAAATTTTCAATGCAAAGTTGTATCAATAAACATAAAACTTCGAATTTTTAATCAAACATCATAGTTTAATTAATCTAAGAAAGTTCCGAATCACAGTTGCACAGACCCTGGTCCCAAATTTTTGTCTTTATGACCCACCCCCCTCCCTCCGCAGTTTGGCGACCTTTTTTGGAAGAGGATCCCCCGGCGCCAGAGACCGATGACCTACCCCTTCCATTCCATGACCTACCCCTCTCCCACCAGGGGATAAGTAAACAAATAAAATTAATCTTTCGGTGGATAGTCACCATTTGCTTCAATAGCGGCTTCCCATTTGTGTAGCAGAAGGTCTATTCCGCGACGGAAAAACTCTCGTTTTTTTATGCGATCCATGCTTTTACATCCGTTATAAGATCATCCAAATTTTCAAAAACTTTTTCCTGTTGCCAATTAGAGATCGAACGGTTTACATGATTAAAAATAAAGTACTAGGAGACGAACGCTAACGCGCTCAAGATGAGAAAAAGTTTGCTCTTCTTATTCTCCCCTCCGAGCGTTTCTCTTATCCGAACAAGTCTTCCGATCGATATCATTTTATTCTGGAATAAATTTAATGCCAGCATAAAAACCTGGAAATTTTGAAAAATTTTTGGAGGGTACCTTATAAAAGTGGTGTCAAAAGTTTGAAATCATCCAAACTTTCAAAAACTTTTCCCTGATCATTCTTTAGAATTTCATCCCCTACAACTTTTGTTTCAGCATTCCGGGCTTAAATCTAGCTTACAGACCGTCTACACATACAGATATACAGACATTACACGTTAAATGTAGTAGGATTTATTAATGTTTATTAATTTTTTAAATAAAACAATGATTAACTTAAAAAACTAGGTGATAAAAATATCGTTGACAAATAAAGTTTACTCTCCACATTTGGAGACATTGCGTATGGGCTCAAAACAAGTGCAAACAGTGCTTGAGGTGATAAAATGATTGGAGACAGGGCAAACGGACTCAAAATTACGGGAGACCCTACCATAGGGTTTAAAATAAGAGGATTTAGAATCAATGGCGATAGAATAACAGGTGTAAAAACTTGTGGAGATAAAATAAAAGGAGATAAGGCAAGTGGAGTTAATATAACCGGAACAAAAACACCAGGACATAGAATAAATGGATTCAGAACCATGGGTGATAAAATAATAGGATCAAATAATAAGGGATCAAGTATAACTACGCCTCCAGCTCTGGGTGATAAAATAAGAGGACTGAAAAGCACAGGGCTAAGTATAAGTGGGCCGAAGACATCGGGAGTACCTATAACAGGTGAAAATATGATTGGATCAAGTACAGCAAATTGGTTTAATAAGGGGTAGGCAAAAAGTATAGGAGAAAAGACTATGGGTGATAAGACAATATCTTTTAAACGAAGATTGAAAGAGCGCTGTTTGGCTATGTTATGTATGTCTCTTTCAATTAAATCATGGATTTCGCTGGAGTTGATTTTTGAAAGTTGACGCAAGATTTTGGAATTGTTGAAGGGTGAACTTGGGCCATAGATTAAGTAAAGTTGCTTTCTTGTTAATGTTGCATAGCCTGTTGTATTTAACTCTACCAGCTAAAAATTGTTATATAGTAGTCCGTTCCACGAGAAGACTGCAAAAAGTACCGATCCATAGTTCAGTGGAAGCCTATATGCATTTTAAAGGGGGTATAAATTATGGACTATTTCATGAAAATGTTTTTCTAAAATGATCATTTTTAGGGATAATTCTATGCGACAAATCGATTGAGCGCACTCCCAAATTGTGAAAACGCTTCCTTGACCCTGATTCAGGGAAGGAGTCGGTGTATTGAAGCGAAAATCAAACATTTTCAGATTTTTATGAGAAAACCGTCAATTCTTAGGTTTTTCTAGGCGGGGAATCGATTGCGCGCATTCCCGAACCTTGAAAACGCTTCCTTGACCCTCATTCAGGGAAAAAATTAAGTAAATAAATTGATTTTCGCTTCAATACACCGATTTTTTCTTTGAATCAAGGTCAAGGAAGCGTTTTCAAGGTTCGAAAATGCTTTTTTTCGAACCCTCGACGATCAAGCCATAAGACTCGCAACTCTCCCAATTGAGCCATTTGGACATAACGGCGTCGAAACTTTTTCAAACTTTCGTGCGCCGTGTCACTGCACTATGAAGTGGCAACTTTTTTTTGCAATCTTTTCGTGAAACGGACTATATGTATATGCATCCAAAATTTCGAGAGGGATATATTTTGATATACCCTGATAAAATTCTTTTCTTACTTGTTCTTTTGAATAAGTACTGACTAATTTTTTCCATGTGTTAATTTTACGCTCTTGAAATGACCCCAATATTTTGGTCGCATTTTCTTTTGTAAAATAACGTGATTGTCCATTTTTGTTGTATAAATCTTCTTTGTATCTTTTTCCCATGTTTTTATCATCCATTGATAGTTCCCTATTTGATAGATTTGGATTTATTCGAGGATCCTAAATTTCAATTCTTAAAATAATAAAACAGACCATAAAAGTTTTTCAAATTATAGTCCATTTCATCTGTAATGCAAAAAAGTTGCCCCATTATAGTGCAGTGGATAAGGAAGCAACACATTCGATCCGGTAAGTTAAGCAACTTTGAGACCGCCAGGTTCGATCCCTGTAGGGAAGAACTTTTAATTTCAAGAAACTTTTTCCAAAAAATTGAGTAAAAATTTTCATTTTTTGAAAATCAAAAGTTTTGCCCTACCGGGATCGAACCTGGTAGTCTCAACGTTGCTTAACTTGGCGGTTTGGATGGGCAGTTTTCGTATAAACTGTACTGGACTGGTGAGGCAACTTTTTTTACACTCCAGCTGAAATGGGCTATAGGGTAAAAGTTCAAAGATTTTTTGGTAAAAAGTCAGGATTTGTTGGCCCGTTGTTTTTGGTTTTTGTCGAATTAGTTCCTCTAATTTTTTACATACTTGTTCTAGTTTGTCAATTTGTTCATTTATACCGGCAGCTTCAATAATAAAATTCATCCATGATTGTTGGTCACTTTGGCTAAATCCTTTGACCATATTTGGAAGACTTGAGATTTTCTCAATTCCTTTGCCTTTATTGTGTAGACTGAATAATGATGGGGACAATAAATCGACCTAAAAATCAAGATTATGAAAAAGTAACATATACGAGCCTCCATATGTATGCCCCTAGTTTTTGGAAGAATTTAAAGCCTGACAAAAAACCATTTCGAAGTGTCCGGCTGAGCTTATCGAAATTTGCTAAAATTTTATACCGTTTATTAAGCTTAGGCTAAAAGTTTTTTTTACCCCAAGCCTAATAAACTGAAAACAAAATTTTGGAAAATTTCATCCGGACACTTCAAAATGGTTCCTTGTGAGCTTTTGCTTATTTTTTATACTTTAGGTGTTTATTATTCTGTCGATAAAATCTTGGATACCTACTATCAATCTTGAAAATTACCAAATTTTTATCATCTTCTTCGGGAACAACACTTAACAATCGTGGCGAAAATGCTTTGAAATTTTTATCATCTAATCCCGACGTGTTCCGACCAGTTAATGAATATCCAAGTTTAATACCGTCTCTTACCAAGCCAAGCAATTTTTGTTCCCTATCGGCTTTAGGGTCATCCTGGCGTTTTGTGTCTAAAAGTTCCTTTAAACGTTGTGGATGTTCTATCATTTCATCTACCTAAAATAAATGGTTTTTTTCAAAGCATAATATTTATTTACATCGATATTTTCATGGCGAAGACCTCTAAAGCGGTAATCTTCAAATTGTTTTTGTGCTTCTTTCAGTTGTTTCTTATTCTCTTTTTCTTGTATGGCATGATCTCGGATTCTTTCGACTGCATATTGCCAGCTAAATTCTAACTTTGCAGGCAATTAATCAAATTTAACAAATACTCCATCCCCTAAAAATTTGGGAATTTGCGAGCAGCCAGCCAGTGATGTTTAGATCGCCGGCTAATTCAGATGTGCAGCGTATTATATAAATGTTCGCATTCTACAGGGTGCCCCAAAAAGGGCAATTTGCGATTTTTTCAAAAATTTTCAAGTTTTATAATTTTCCTCAAAATAAACCTATATGGGGATTAGTAATTTACTAAGTGGGGGGGGGGGCAGACCCGAAAAAACTTAAGGGTGCCTCTTTATGTTTTTGCCTGAAATGTTTGAAAATTTTTTTTAAATCCTAATGGTCCCCCATTTTGTTTTTTCACCAAATGTGTCCAAATTTTCCCATTTTTCAACGAAAATGTGAAAAATCTGCTATTTTTTACCAAAAATTTTTATTTTCTGGGCTTTTTTGGCTTTAAAAAGCATTTCTCAAAAAATTTTTCTCCTGGTTTTACTTTAACTCAAGGATTTCGCCAAATTTTCCATCAAAAGAGTCCCAAATTTGGCTTGCTTTTCACCAAGAATCGTAATTTTTTGAACATTTTCAGCTTAAAAAGAGTGATTTTCAACAAAAAAATTTTTGTGCTTGTCAGCGCTTTTTAAAATTTTTTTGAAAAGCTCGAACAAATTGCCTCGGTCCCTTATGTTTTTGCAGAAAATTTTGGAAAAGTTTAAAAAAACATCTAAGGGATCAAAATGATGTGCCCTTTCCGAAATTTTCTAATTACGTCACTATATGAGGTTTTTATACGCGAGAAATCGATTGCGCTCGCTGCGGGATCGTGCAAACGCTTTCCTGATCATGTATAAGCCTATTTCGCAATAATACATACTTCTCTTCCCTGCATCAGGGTCAGAGAAGCGTTTTCAAGGTTCGACAATGCGCGCAATCGATTTCTCGCATAGAAAAGCACCTATGAGATTATCTTGGTGAAAATTAAAAAACTTGAAAAATTATTTAAAAATCGCAAAATTGGCTTTTTATGATCACCCTGTATTTCCTTCTAACTTTGGGGGAGGGAAGAGAAGAGGAGTTGGGATACGGCTGGCTTGAACAAGCATGGACAAAAAAATTTCTTACGGTTGTATTTCAGTCTTATTCTTGGATGCCAACAATGATTTTGTCAGTATTTTAGCCACAAGTCCTATAGGTGTCATATCATTGTATCGTGTTCTCAATTCATAGCTACTTTTGCGAACTATTTCACGTTTCGTCCTTATTCTCCAATTCGATTTCATCCATGGGTTGGTGAGATTCGATTCGAGTCTCCTTCGTTGAAAGAATTTGTTTGGGGCAAGAAACCTTTTGTGCAAGAACTGTTTTCGTTCATGAGAGTTTGAATACAGCCTAGAAGTGTATTCTTTGGAATAAACTTTATTTGGTTTTCTCAATCTTCCTGTATGTTGAGAATTTTTTCGGATGTTTCTTTCCAAGGAATTTCTTGGCTTAATTACTGAATAGCCATGATTTGGAGGATTTATAGTTTTAACGCCAATTGGACGAAGTCTGCTATTGATCAACTTCTTTACTAACTGAGCTTTTGGTTTGTTTCTATATAGATTCGAAAACCTTTGGGGATTTTGACTCCCTATTTCTTGCCTTCTTATTGCTTTGTTTTTGAGCAAAGTTTTGCTTTGTTTTTGTCCATTACCTCGATTTTGTTTTTGGTCAATGTCTTCGAATCTAGATGGAGGGAACCGCTTAGTCTTTTTGACTTTTTGCTTCTTTAATGATAAGACTTTTAAGGGAGCTATCTTCTTAGTTGGATGATAAACTGTTTGTATGGGCTTTTCTAAAAATGGATAATTTTCATTATACAGGGTGGTCCCAAAATTCCCGCACACTTTTTATTTCGATATAATATGTTGAATTTTATCTGAAAAATATCCGTCTGGTGGGTAAATTTTATGCGGAATCATAGTAGATATAATTTTTCATGCTTCGAAAATGCGCGCAATCGACTCCCCGCATAAAATTATCCCCATGTGGATGATTTTCATATAATTATTCAATAAATTATATAGAAATAAAAAATGTACGTGAACTTTGGGACAATCATATAAATTCTAGATCATACCTTGGACAAAGGCATTATAGACTTTTTCTTCTTCGTTTAATTTTCGTCTACTATGTACGCGTTCTATGTATCTACCAGGTGCTTTTTTGATCTCTTTTTCTTTAGAAAGCTTGCCATCTAACAAATTTGAAATACATTTAGCATGCAAGATTACAGTGTTGGCATTTTTGGAACATTGAGCTACTTTGTCTTTGACATGCGCAGGTGCATTTCTCAGCCTATATTCAACAATTATGTACGATTGCTAAAAAGCAAACTTTTTCGAAGCCACAGCTGCAAATAATCCACTAAACGTCTGATCCGTCCAGTGCTGATAGAGTTCAACCATCTTTTCTGGATTTATTGGAACTCGATGAACTTTAATATCTTCTTCAACTTTGGATTTATCTATTATAGCAGTAGCAAAAATTAAAAATTCTAACCAAATTATAGCATAAACAATAGGCTTATGAAACATTTTGGTGGGAAATTTTGGAACCAATAAGGACACTACCCTTTTTGAATTGGTTAATAGGAATGAACTGTAAAATATTTGAAAACAATAGTCACGGTGTGATAAATTTCTTTTTTTATATAGATCGGGATAGAATTGCCCTTTTAATTTAGGTTGCTTAATGTGATTGAAATAAAGAAGAGTTGCCCTTTTCAATTTAGGAGAATGTGTTTACCTAACATAAATATTCAAATGACCGTGAAATCCTATTGTCGTGATCATGAAAATTAAAGAATTTTTGAAGCAACATAATATTTTAGAATTCAATCATTTTAACTCAATTTGTTATTCTCACAATTCGATTCGACTTGGGTCAAGTGGGTTGGTTCACTTTATTGGAATCAGGGCCGTAGGGAAGAGGGGGTACATGTACCTCCTCCCACCCATGGACCAAAAAATTTTAAAAAATCTAAAATCAAAAGGGGGATCCTTATGATTTTTATAAAAATTTGGATGTTGTACCCCCCTCCCCCATGAAAAAATCGGTGGATAGTCACTATTCGCTTCAANAAAATTTGGATGTTGTTCCCCCCCCCCCCCGCATGAAAAAATCCTTGCTATGATTGGAATCTGTTGTACAGAATTTTGACCATTTTTCAAGTATAAATTGGATTTTTTCCTATAATTTTCGGACGACATAGGGCTATGGTTACACTTATGAACCTGTGATATATTAGGTTGGTGCATAATTCTCCGCAATAGCAAAGATTTTTATTCAAAACAAGAGCAAAAACAAAAGTAAACAGATAAAATTAATCTTCCGGTGGATAGTCACCATTCGCTTCAATAGCGGCTTCCCATTTGTGTAGCAGAAGGTCTATTCCGCGACGGAAAAACTCTCGTTTTTTTATGCGATCCATGCTTTTACATCCGTAACAAGATCATCCAAACTTTCAAAAACTTTTCCCTGTTTCCATTTAGAGATCGAACGGTTTACATGATTAAAAATAAAGTACTAGGAGCCGAACGCTAACGCGCTCAAGATGAGAAAAAGTTTGCTCTTCTTTTTCTCCCCTCCGAGCGTTTCTCTTCTTCGAACGAGTCTTCCGATCGATATCATTTTATTCTGGAATAAACATGAAAATTTTGAAAAATTTTTTGAGGGTGTCTCATAAAAGTGGTGTCAAAAGTTTGAGATCATCCAAACTTTCAAAAACTTTTCCCTGATCATCCTTTAGAATTTCATCCCCTACAACTTTTGTTTCAGCATTCCGGGCTTAAATCTAGCTTACCGAGACCGTCTACACATACAGATATATAGACATTACACGTTAAATATAGTAGGACTTATTAATGTTTATTAATTTTTTTAATAAATAAAAAATGATTAACTTAAAAAACTAGGCGACAAAAATATCGTTGACAAATAAAGTTTGCTCTCCACATTTGGAGACAGTGCG
>OZJO01027905.1:0-16966 GCA_900406225.1 Acrobeloides nanus | reverse complement strand
AAAAATTGACATTTTTTACTAACTATGCAATAACTCCTCAACTAGAAAAAGTTATGGCATGGTTTTAGTGTCATTCGATTGCTACGTAATCCAGCTTTCTAATGATGAGTGTATTTAAAATTTTAATATTAAGAAAGTTTACTGTTCCTAACGTTGGAAGTTTTTGGATCATGAGATCAGTAATTCAAGGATCAGAAATTGAATTTCGTAAGTAGAGATGGGAAAATGCTAGCATTTGCTAGCATATACTAGAATCATGCTAGCATATGCTCGAATTTGCTAGTAGATTCGAGAACATGCTAGTATGATTCTAGCATATGCTATCAAATGCTAGCATATGCTCTTACTATCAGTTGAGAGTGGAAATTCGATTAAGCGAGCATCTGCTAGCATTTGTTAGCCGAGCATATACTAGCAGATACTCTTGCCCATCTCTATTCGAAAGTTTTTGATTTAATTTTAGCTTATTTTTGAATTTTACACCCATGGATTTTTTTAAATTCGAGTTTTATTCCGGAAGGGGGGAGACAAGGCGTTTTTTGATTGGTCAGACTACCTGCAACATATACTTCCATAGTGAAAAGTACCGGTGCTATCTCCACAAACATAGCAAAAAGTCCCTTTTCTACTTTCAAGAATATCACTAGGTTTAATATCCATTTGTATCATCAACTTAATTGTTAATTAAAAGTTACACATATTAAGAAAAAAATTAACTACACTTAAGCCTTATCATAGGACTTGAAACAAACGTAATAAATCTGGTAAGGGGTCATTCAGATATTACGTAATCATGTGGGGGGGGGGAGAGAGTCGGTCCTCCTCATAAAAATTGATTACGTTAGTGTATTTTTGATGATTACATGAGGGGGGGGGGAAGAGTAAACCACCAAAAAGTTGATTACGTAATATCTGAATGACCCCTAAATAAAATAGTTGAAATTCTTGTTTAAAGAGTGTTTAACCTGGAACTTTTAAGAGTGATAGGAAAATATATGTTCGAAAATCTCACAAGGTTATTGCACTTACATAACCTTTTCAGGTCATGTATCAGGCAATGTAAATAAGATTAGGTGATAGAATACATAATATTCAACAAATGGACTTAAAACGCACAAAATAAGCGACCTTGGAAACTTGCAAAAAGCTTTTCCTATCAAACTAGAGTCTAGTGCTTCAATGTAAATAAGCTTAGGTGATAGATTTGTGAGTATAACATAAGTACTTTTAACATAGATATTTTCAGTCATTTCAATTTTATTAAGGGTGCGCACTAACATGAAAATCGCATTTCCGGACGATTAGCGTCCGGAAATAATACAATTTCCGGATATTATAGCTTTTAAAACGAACATTTGACAACGCAAGACGAGCTTTTAGCAAAGCCAAAAGTTTTAAAAAAAGTGGCGTTGCCAAAAGCTCTAGCACCAATTTTCGGACGGCTAGAGTCCGGAAATCGTCGTGAAATGCGTTTAATGACTGCTAGCGCGCACCTTAAATACCCTATTGAGATATTCTCAGTGATATAAGCATAGCGGGCTCAGGGTATATTCTTACTCTGATGCAAGGAAATATTTTTTTAAAATTTAGCCACGCTCCGCGCGACAAAATTTTTAAGTTGGCAACTCCCATAAAAAATTTTCTGACTACGTCAATGGGTATTATCTTAAAGGGCTAGACCACGTTACCGAGAAGTCGATTTTCAAAAAACTTTTCAAATTTTTTTTTAATGATTGGACATGGTCGAAAATGGTAAATTATGCAATTTTTCCGACAAACGAAAATATTTTTGAGTGATTTTTAGCTCCAAATTACATGAAAATAGTGTAAAATGGTCATTTTCAATTGAAAAGTGTTCATTTTCAATTGAATTTTTAGGCATGAAGATGAGGTTTTCAAATTTTTTCATTGTCATTTTCGTGCTTTTCGGTTATTAAATGGGGGGTTATGTACTGTTTGGCATAGTTAAATATGCGTTTCTCGATAAGTCCCACTCGCCCTTTAAATTAAAATAAACAAATTTGTGAGTAGAACACAAGTAACTATAGTAACTTAAAGAACCTGAATAGTGATTATATATTTCCTTTAGATGCTGACACATTAAAAGCAGGCAAAGGAAAGGAACTTAGCTCTTTATTTAGAATATTCTTAATAAAATAAGCAAGCACTCTCTTAATTTCCTGCGCCTACTAAGTAACATAAGCAAGCTATGCCTCTAAAGCATTAGATTCCTGCCACTATAATCCGAATTAAATCTTTTATCATCCCAATAATGCTCGAAAATGGAATGGATTAAGCACTTACTCCCACAAAAATCTTCTAAGACTATGTATTAGGACATCAAGACGTAGATATTATTTATAGTTGAGAGAAAATTTTGGCTCTAATCTCGAATTGAGAAGATATGGCTACAAAAACGAGTCATGCCAAACATGTAAAACCAAAACAATTTTCTTCAAACGTCAATAATAGACTTTAGGCTCTTCTTTATTTTGACATGAATATGTAAATTTTTGTGACTTTTGATCAATTTTCTGCAAGTTTCAAAAGCACTACACACAAAACATTTGGTGTCAAAGATTCACACCAATTTTGGGGTTGGGCGGAACACCATGATGGTGTTAATTGCTAATATTAACACCAGAACCGAGAGACCTAGCGCCTTCGGCGCTCAAGGGATCGTCCCAAATTTTTTTTGCATTTTTCGGTTCAATTTTTTTCAAATTTTTCAATTTTTTCGAATTTTTCTTCTCTCGGGCTACGTCACTGGCCGTACAAGGAATAACAAGGTTTGTGAATAATGCCTCATTAATTCAAGTTGTAGTTTCAACGAAGAACTTAGCGATTATATTATAAAAAACATTGTGGTTTTTAGTCTACAGCCCATACTCTTGATTTATAGTCCGACAAACTAACAATCGAAAAATCCATAAAAAATTACTTGCAACATAGACTTCCATAGTGAATAGTACATACGGTATCACCACAAATATTACAACTACTCATTTTTCCGCTTCCAAAAATTTTGCTTTGTTTAATATCAACTTGAATTACAATTTTCGTCTTTGAGTAAAATTTTTAAATTTTGAACATCTTTAAACACCTTTTAATTTTTGTGCCGTTCACCAGACGATTCTTACAGAGACTGCGCGCCTAAAAAAAGTTTGTTCAAAACTGGACTGGTCTTTTAAAGGGGGGGACCACTTTAGGGTCAGATCTCGACAAAAAAAATTTTTTTGAAAAGGCGGTTCTAGGGGTAAAAAAATGTGAAAAATTGATTGCGCGCACTCCCGAAGCATGAAAATGCTTCCTTGTGCAGAACAATTGTACGAAAAGTTTGTACGAACTACTATTTTATGAAAAGTTATAGTGCCCCTGGTCATGAATATGATCTGTGTATTTATCAAATTCAATAGATTGCTATTTATTTTTTGTTACCAATCGTTTGTACGCATGAAGAGCTATCCAACGAGTGGTCGATGTCCATATTTCGTATGTTGAGAAGTGAAGATAAAAAATAGAGCCAAAAAATTGTAAAAAATCAATCGTTTCAATACACAGATCATAATGATGATCAGGCACTTGCTCCAATTCCTTCATTTCAATACACAAACTCGTTTAAATTTTTCATGCAAATTTGTTTCCCATTTATCTCCAAAGGGTTAATGAATTAGAAATTATTTCCAAAGCAAAAAAGTTGATCACCACAACGTGAACTTTCATATAAAATTTTTTGTTCAAAACTGGACTGGTCCTTTAATACCATTAAATCAATATCAAGTTGTCAATTTTCTTGACTTGACTTTAACAAATTCGACAGAAAGTTGAAAAAAGACGAAAGTACACCAAAAAAATTGAAAAGTCACTAAAAAATTTGTGAAATTTTTCTCGACAACCTGACAAAAAATTTTCAAAAATCAACTTGATATGACGCAAAAACCCATGTCAAGCCAAGTTAGTCGCGTCAAGTCCCAACCCTAGTTAATAAACATACAAATAAATTAAATACAAAGTACAGGGGGCCGAGCGCTAACGCACTAGGAGGGGAAGAACGAGGATATTGTTAATTTTGAATGGAATTTAAAGCGAATAAAAAGCACATTTACACAGAAAATGGACAGATCTTTGATTTTCATCCCAGCTATTTTCATACGCATTAATGCTTTTTTGGGAGCATTTTATTTTGTTTATTAGTCTAGGACGAGTTATTAGGCAATTTTTGATGGTTTTTAAGTATTGGGTCTATAGAAGGTGTTTCAGATGAAACCTACCTATTTTATTTTGACATAAAATAGAAAGGTTTCATCTGAAATACCCTGTATATCTCCGTCCCATCTATCAAAATTTTTTATAAGGAACTAAATCCCAAGTTTTAACTAGAAAATAGATTTTTCAATTTTTTTCAAATCGTCCAAATAATCAGGTGTTTAAATCAATAGCCTTATCGCAGCTAAATCGCCTAAAATTAGTTCCAATTTAACGAGGAGGTGAGTGACGTTGTTGTAAAAAAGATAAAACGCCAATTTATCTTCACACCAGCTCAAAGTCAGAAGATGAGCCCCTCGGTTTGACTAGTCTTCAGCTAGAAAAGATTTCCCTGGTGTGCCATTTGGAAGGAGAATTTTTCCGACTAGTGCATGGGAATTCGCACTTTTTTGTTTGTCTTTATATCCCATGGTTATAAAAGAGATTAGTAAGCTTTTTTGAGTTGGTAAGACAAAACATCAAGATCTAGTTTTTGACTTTTTGGAGACTGCCCCATTTTTTCGTTGAGTTGACTTGTAATAACTGTGTTTTAAACCGGAAGTAAATTTTATTGAACAGGTGTGCTTGTGTTCTTTACAAACATTGTAAACATGCTTTTTAACAATGGATCAGGCAAATCTCTTGTTACACTTATGAGATTTTTCTGATTAAGTTTACAACAGGTTTTTTAAAAGAACAAACAGCAAAATATTTCTATTCTATTTGGTACTTTAAGAGCAATTGCGTGGGTTGAGTTAAAAAAAAGTATTTGCTTATCCACTCTCAAAAATTTTTGGTTCCTTTTTCTTTTTGATTTTTTATAAATGATGTCTTCACAGACAATCATTACTATTTTAATTTCCTTGCACTTTTTGATGGGTTTTTTGGGGCTAACTTTTAATCTCGAGTTCGAAGAAATATTTAATTAAAATTTCGCCGCCGTCGGATAATATGATCTTACCCTCGATGAAGGCGGCAATTATATGAAAAAATTTGTCCATACAGCTGTCCTCTAGCTTGGGTGTTGCTATTTTGGTTTTTTAATTTAGACAGAACAAATTGTCCCATGTCGGTGATATAATGGGTATCAAAAATCAGCCTATACTTATCGGGTTTTTTTTTGCTTTAAAGGCAATTTGTTGCTTTAATTGCATTTTCTATGTAAGAATAGGCAGGAATTTTTTTTCATTTTTTGTTGGAATTAAAGTCAAGGGGTAGTGGCGTGGCCAGACCAACCAGAATTGAGGCGAGCGGTAATGTGTGTGTAGTTGATTTTGTAAACGGATATTTTCTTGGGTAAATTTTTCAGGTACCTGAGAACGCGCTATTGATTTCCGTTTTTGTAAAAATGTAACTTTTTTGTCGTGCACTTTTTCGTAAACTGAAAATAGCATTTTTGGACAAAAATCGGATTTTTAAAAGAAAAATTGGCATTTTTTGATGATTTTTGTTGTAAAATGGCATTTTTTATTGGAAAATTGAAAATAATGACTTTTTTCAAAGGGAAGATTTAAAATGTCACAAATATGGAGAGGTCTCCACCCTTGGCTACCACCCACGCCACTGGGTGAAGGTGATTAAAAGGCCATATTGTCATGTCCTCTAAGAAATTAAAATAATAAATTTTTATGGGACTTTTATTTTATGTCCCAAAAAATACCGCCTCGTGTAGGCGATTGAATTACATTTTGTTTTATATCTAGATTGGTCAAATGTAGAGTTCCTTAACTGCATAAAATGTAGAAAAAGATTTTTCCGATAAACAACTTTTTATTCACATTTTTAAAATTGAGAAATTTCTCCCAAGGGAGAAGGAAGAAGTGCTTTCGGCTGTTTAAAAAAGTAACCTCGTGCTTTAAAACAAGTGGTTTAATGTACAGAGTGGCTAGAAAAACCGCACTTTTTCGAATTTTCGAGCAATTTAAAAAAAANTTCGGCTGTTTAAAAAAGTAACCTCGTGCTTTAAAACAAGTGGTTTAATGTACAGAGTGGCTAGAAAAACCGCACTTTTTCGAATTTTCGAGCAATTTAAAAAAAAATTTTCCATAACGACCCTATGGGGGATTTTCTATGCGAGAAATCGTTTGCGCGCATTGAAAAATCTTGAAAATTCTTCCTTAACCATGAAATCTCAGAACATTTGAAAAAAAACGAAAATTTTTGGTTTTTTCTGCGATTTCATGAGCAAGAAAGCGTTTTCACGATTTTTCAATGCGCGCAAACGATTTCTCGCAAAGAAAAATCCACATAGGGTCATTTAAAAAAAAATTTAAAAAATTTTTTTGCTCGAAAATTCGCAAAGTACGGTTTTTTAGCCACCCTGAAAAAGAAAGTTTTTGTAAGAATGAAGCAAAAGTCCGTAAATAGGGCAGTTGTGTAGCTAGAGGTGGGGCAAAAATCTCTTGGTCATCCTTATGTGACTGCCCATATCTTTTTAAAAGGAACTAGTATCGATTAGATGTCCCATTGAACGTGAAATTTTTCGAAAAAATTTTTTTTCATCATCTGGAATTGACCCCTCAAGGGGTAATTTTATGCGAGTAATCCGAATTTCACATTTTCGAGACCTGAAAATCTTTTCCCGAATCAAACTCAAAATGAACTCTTATCCCAACGGGCCTCTTAAGCATTTTTTTAACGCATTTTTGATAAGAATCACATGCCATACGTCATATAAATAGCCTTTTCTTGATTTGGGGAAAGATTTTCAAGTCTTGGAAATGTGAAATTCGGATTCCCCGCATAAAGGGGGTGCACAAGATGAAATCTAGACCTCCTCGAGGAGGTCAAGATATAAAAAATTTTTTTCGAAAAATTTCACGCTCAGTGAGATATCTAATCGATACTTTCCTTTCAAAAATTTTTAAATCATCTCCTACTATGATTTTTCATCAAAATTTTAGCAAAAAGTGCTCACAAAATATCCATTTTTCATCAAAACTCATCATTATTTCGCTAAAAATCGTCACTTTCTGTATTTTTAGCTTAAAACCTCCTATTTTCAAAAAAAATTTTAATATGTAATTTTCCCATTTTGTAGTTATTTTGATGTTCATCATCATGTTACCATATTAGTATGTTAGATAAATTTTATTCCCTTATGACTTTCTAAGTAGTATGAAGATGTTTTCGTAACCAACTTCCTACGATCTTGCTTGTTTTCATATCAACATTTTACTCACATTTCTAAGAAAAAATATTGTTTTTGAATTTTAAAAAGCGCACAAAAATGCCAAAACAACTTTTTAGTTTTGTTCCGGATCTATAAAAAAAGTATCTTAACCAGTTTAATCGACAAAATGCCAGTCATTTTCATTCGATTAGTTTTAATTAACTCATTTTTTGCAAGCTGGTTCAATTTAAAAATGTCACATCTCTGGTTGGTTTTTTATTCATGAAATTTAAATGTGTGACGTTCTTTCTTGTGGGAGTTTAAACATGATATCAAATCATGCACTTGTGACGTCCTAGACAGAGAAGTCGGGTTGCTAGAAGCACTTTTTTAAAGTATTTGCGTTTGTTTAGAGGCCAATGTTTTACTTGACCATGTTTTTTTTGAAAATGGGGAGAAGACAAAAAATTTAGGTATCCCCTTATGTTTTTGTCAAAAATTTTTGTTTTCTTTCCTTTTTTTGATAATTTTTCTTTCCTTTTTTGATTTTTCTAAAAAATCTTCCATAATTTCTTATTTTTCTTACAAGATTGGCCATAAAACATTCGAAAATTTTGCAAAAACCCAAGAATCCTTTATTCTTGCAAAATCACTTCCAGACTCAACGATTTTGACCAGCAAGCTCAAACAACATGCAGGATTTTCATTTCAAATTTATGTCAATTTTAGCCTTATTGACTTCCGCTCTGACTCCTACAACCTAAAGAAATTTTCCTTTTAAAACGTGCAATTTGCAAACTTTAGTACATATTCCCTTATGTACATATTCCCATTTGTTTGTACTCTAATATATCTGTGCTCTAATATAACGTCTTCTTCTCCTATTTTTTTATTATGAACTCTTAGGAAATTATCCAATTTGGATATCTACCCTAAAGAAATAGGGCTAACTCGATTACTTGCAAAAGTAGATGGGTTTGGCTAAAGAGCTTCTAGGAAAATCTCTCGAAGAAATTTATTTTTAAATAGTTCCGTGTTATTTTTGATATTTAAAAATTTATAGCCCCACTTGTTTTCTTGAAGAAGATGTTTATCTTGCATAGATTAATAAGGAAGTAGAATAATTGTAGCTAGCTCACTTATATTGGGCCGCACTTATCGAGGCTATAACGTTCAAAAATATTTTCTTTTAAAATCGACCAAAAAACATCGGTTTTTTAGCTGAAAAATACATTGGTATCGTTCTTTCTGCATGAAAAGCATGATAGCTCATCATTTTGCGTTACCCAGGGAAACCTTGATGGACTTTTTTATACTGTTTACTTTTTTCGATAAGTATGTTTAATTTTTTTCAGGTTTTTAAAGTGTCTTTCTTTCCGTGCAATCCAAAGGTTTTCATGATTTTTTATTCCAACGACCCAGTTTCAAGTTCCTCATAATGAAAAATCCTTGTATACAGAAAACAGACAATTGTGATAATTCGAGTTTTTTACCCCAAGGGGTGAAAAAATTTGAATTATCACAGTTCTTTCCAAATCGTCTGAATTTTTGTACCCAGGGGTTTTTCGACATGGGAAGTTCGAATCCGAAGGAATTTTTTGATTTTGACTACAGGCAATAGGAGAAAATAGATCGGTGTTAGTTTTCCAGTGTCACTTTTCCTAGATCTCAAAAATAACTTTTTTTTCAATTTACACCATTGATCATAGTCTTGTAAAAATTAAATTACTACTATTTCTGTATAATTGTAGTTGTTTGAACGTCTGACAGTAAAATTGTTAAAATTGAATTTTACAAATTATCGTTGCTAGGAAATAATATTTAATCAAACATTCCCTTTTATGTCTCAAGGCATTCAAAAAAATCATAAAAATTTGTGTTCAATCTAATTTGTTCTTAACAAATTGCACAAATTATATTTTGGCTAAAAAGCGTCAAGGTTTCACATTTTCCGTCTGACAATAAACATCACTAATTTAAAATTTGTTTGCAGCATTTCATATAAACACAATAATCAAGCATACAAGATGTTTGAAATAGGTGAATCATTTTTTTGCTAAATAAATAAGATTTTCTTTAAATTTTATTGTTTTTAAAAGCGTTGTCATATTTTATGACTATGCGAACGTTTGTTGTTGTTGAATTCTTAATATTACAAAAACTTTGAAAAACTTTTTTACAAGAATTCGTTCAGTGGCCCAAAAAAGTACACCTTTGTGATTTTTTGGGACTCGGGAATTTTTTCTAAAAATGGCTCCTCTAGTAATAATTTTATTTTTGCACAATTTAAAAAAAATTTGTGTTTGTATGATGATTAAACTACATAATTTTAAAACTAACTCTAAACATTTTTTGGAAAAAATTAAAAAAGTATAACCAAACAATTAGCCTAAATTGGCCAAATTGTTTTTTGTAGATAAAGCACATCTTAATTTTTATATTCTTTGATCCCTTAATGTTGCTCATTACTAAGTTGCGTATACAGATTCAAAGTTAAACTACACACACATGAACAAATTTTAATACACAAGAACATAAGTTAAGAATGATCTTTATTAAATGTTTCAAAAGTTAGGCTATCTTCTCATTATAAGCAAAAAACTTTCTGGACAAAGTTAAAACTTCCTGAGGAGATTAATTTCATGCAGCCCTGATTTTTATACCGGTGTTGTATCATATCCACCAGCGATTTTAAGGGGTTTAAATTTTTCAGATAACTTTTTTGCTGAAAATTATTAACGCTATAAATTATTTTAGTTTGACTTGTCTGTGATAAATATTTTTAAAGTAATATAGCCTAGCATGAGCTAAAAAGAGATAGATCTGAACAAATATTGAGTGCTATACGTAATTAAGCTCAAAAAGTGCAAGATAATTTCTTAGCATTTAGTTCTTCCGTTGGACGTAAGCTTGAAGCTTTACTTCAACAAGAAATTTATATTTCTGGATATTACAGCTTTTGATGTAACATTTTCTGTTTTCTACAGGGTGTGTCAAAAAAGTGGATTTTTGTGAATTTTATGTGTTAGGAAAATTGCAGTTTCTCGGTAAAATGTTGCCTTTTGACCTAATTCTTTTTTTAAAAACGTAAAAAAATCGAATTCTCTACATTAAAAAAAAAATTAGGTCAAAAGTCACATTTTACTCGAGAAAATGCAATTTTTCTAAGCACATAAAATTCACAAAAATCCACTTGGTCCACCTTGTATAAGACTTACAAGGTTTCATATTGATAATAAGATTTCTCAGATTTATTATAAATTAAGATATATCAGATTTGTTGTATTCGTGTTCATGATGTTTGAGGATTTCTTCATCGACGCACTTGAATTTTATTTTTGCACCATCTTTTTTGATGCGATCATTTTATTTTATTATTTATACTAGTAAAATTCTGACTAGAAAATTAATCCTTCATCGCAGACTAATGTTGAATTCTGAGCTCGGGAATCGCATCAAACGTGTACAAACCTAAATTTCAAAAAATCCTCGGGAATGGGATCATGGATCTAACACTACATTAGGCCAGGGGTATTCAAAAAACAGGGTGGCTTAGTGGATTGGTTGTATTCCAATGACTAAACGGCCTGGGGTTCGACTTCCCTTACTGTCTAAAAGTTTGCCTTTTCTTAAGATTTTTTATCTCCTCAGGATTAGAGTTATAGCAGCTAATTTTTTATTTAAAGGATTATCAGTTATGCTCTTTCAGTATGAATAGGACTTTTTGAAGAATTCATACATCACTTCGTGCATGTCCCTTGTTAGGTAAGTCTAATTTAGTAAGTGATTTTTGTGTTTTATGCGTGAACTTCAATGTCTTTCAATGTATGACTATTGGCCACACAAAATACTAAATAGACTATGCTTTCCTATTATTAATCAAGAAATTAAGCAAGTCTATACTTAGTCGATCATTTTAACTTTTTATATACTCATAATTTATGAAAATGATAAATTATCACTCTATTATGCAAAAAAGAGCAAAATTTTATTTTTGGACTCAGTTAGACGTGCTAACCTCAGATTTCTAACTTGAGGTTAGACATGTCTAACCTATAGGTAAACAACGGGGGAGGGGGTACTGTACCCCCTTCAATTCGTCGTTTTGAGAAAAATTTCGGAAAAAATGAGTAACCAATTTGTATTTTTGGTCCAAAATGTTCAAGTATAGTTCCAACCAATCGTATTTGAGGATTCAGTACCCCCTCCCCTCTTGTTCACCTATGGTCTAACCTGAGGTTAGACACGTCTAACCGAGCGCAAAAATAAAATTTTGCTCTTTTTTGCATATTTGAGTGATAATTTATCATTTTCGTAAATGATTGGCGTATAAAAAATTTTAAAAAAAGATCGACTAAGCCTAGACTTACTTAAGATTAAACATGTCTAACAAGCTTGATAAGTTTTTTGAATATCCTACATCAGACCATTCTAGTTTAAAGATAAATTTCTGTTTTGTTTGAAAATGACAAAACAAAAACATGCTCAAAATTTTCTTTCTCGATCTTTGAATCTTCCTTTAATCCAACATCCCAAATTCCACTTAAAAAAATTATTTTTTCCCAATTCTCTGTTCGGACAGATGTCATTTGTCAATCATGAATGCGTTTTGTCTTTCTATTAAGTGCCTTTTTTCACGTATTTGGATGGCACGGTTATCCTGGTGATGTTAAAATGTTTATTTGTATCTATTTTTTATACCTTTTTTGGGTATTTACTTAAAATATTGAAGAAAAAAATATTTACAATATTTCTAATTAATTTCCGTGATCTTTTTCTTGTTTTGTTCGGGATCTTTGGTGAAGTATTCTGAGAATATTTTGCTAAAATAACATTCTGAGAAAGTATGCATTAAGAACTTATTTTAATCATTTTTTCGTGCTTTTATAATTTTGGCATGTTTCTAATGGTCATGTCTTTTTACTAAGATTATTATTAATTCATGTGCCTATCAATTTGAAATCTTTGTCGTGAATAGAACTTGATGATTTTTTGCATGAGCTTTTCTCTTTTTTTATTTACCGCGGCAAATTAAATTTCTGACACGGCGGACACAAAATGGGCGTTAATTAATTTATATATAAGTTAATAAGTTTTCGCTTTCTAACTTTCGTGTTCTTTTGTTTATTTGGTCTAAGCATGCAAAAGTCGGAAGCCAAATATTGACGGGAAATTTTTTAAATAATTTATAAAGATTCGTGATAAAGAATTCGTTTGAGGAAATGACACCATTCTAAAAAAATGTGCGACGAAAGTACCGAATTATTCGATCTAAATGATGCTTGGACACAAAAGTTCATTAATAGTTTGGAACAGTTTTATAAGTAGGCAATTTTTGTTCTCCTATCTTCCATCTTATTGGGTACCCACACAACAATTTTTTAAATTTTCACCAAAAATTTTCATTTTCTTAGGGGGTTTTGCTTAAAATTTCCGTTTTAAGGTGGTCCCTAAGGTAAATTTTTGGTGGAATAATAACAATTTTTTGTAAAAAAGAAAGTTTTTGGATAGGGTACCCAATGCATTCCTGTATCCATTCCCCCTAATATTCCACTATTTTTGGAATGGCTATGGTCTTGGACCACACGAAACTCCTTTCTATATAGGCCATTTGTGTATTCTATCCTTCAAGTCAATTTTATACCTACACTTTCTATTTTTAGTGTTTACATCCAAATCCACGGGTACATATGCTTTGTTATCTGCGTCATTGGAATCATCACCAACCTCATCCACATTTTGGTCCTTACTCGACCCCGGCTGAGGCGCTGTGCTGTGAACTGCCTACTCACAGCAGTTGCTATCTCTGATGTAATTACGATGGTACTCTATTTAATTTATTTGTTCCGTTTCCGCTTCTTTCAGGTAAACACATAAACTAAAAAAATTTAAACAAAAAATCCAAATTTAGTCTTCACTCGGGTATTCTTATTCATGGATGGTTTATTTACAAGTACATGTGCTTATCACCATTGCCTTACATGCCATAACATTGTATGTTGCTTCGGCTATAGCCTGGATTAGATATAAATGTATATGTTCGGGAAGTAGTGTATGGTTGCTGCCTCAGTCAGCCTGGTAAGAAATTACAGAAGCTACAATCTACCCCCAGAGCAATCGATTCCCCGTATAGAAAAACCCTGGAGGAGTCATTTTTATAACGATACAATTGAATTTGCGAAAGCCGGTTATTTTCCGAAGGATCCAATATAAGTCGATTTGAATTGATCTTTGTTCACTTGACCTTGTGGTTCAGTGGTAAAACACTGGTGCAGTATGGCAGAGATCGCGGCTTCGATGCCCACTAAGATTTTCTTTGATGCTAAAGTTGCTGAGAGAAAAATCTCTCCCATCCCTTAATAATCATAAAAGTTTAGGATAATAGTGATAATTTGCACCGTAACCACCCTTATAATCTGCATTCCAACGCTTATGGTCCATAATATTTATGTATATAGTGCCTATGATGTTAGCCTAAATTCTTCAATCAACGCTACAGTATCTTTCGTCTCCGAGCATGCTGTCACAGAAGTGACTGAAGTGATCTCAAGAGTATTGCCAGAAGTTGTCACACATCCCACAACTTTCAACTTCCAACGGACGGCTATGACCATAAAGCCTATTATGGAAGAGGATTATAAGAAAGACAATTTATTTTACACATTGGAATTTGACAGCGAGTCATGTACATTTTTTAAAGTGAATCTGTGGGTGAATGCGATTGTGTTAAAGGTAAAAATTTCTTTTGAATTTGGATGAAACGAGGAGCTGTATTTGCCCACATCCTTTCTATAAAATTTAAAAAATTTATGCAAATTTTTGAACTTTATCAAAATTTTAGGCCGTGCCGTGCATATTATTGCTAATTTTCACTTGTGCGCTGGTCGTCAAGTTAAGACAAATGGATCAAAAAAGAAACTATATGTATTCAAAAAATTTTCGCAAACAAATTAAAAGAACAACTTTACCGGATAGAACTACATATATCTTGATTATTATGCTATCTGTGTTTTTGATAACTGAATTGCCACAAGGATTACTAGCCTTACTAAACGGTAAGATGCTTTAAAAATTGATCGAAAAGAAAGCCCCGCATTTTCGTAGTATGAAAAATTTTCCTTTCCCTGATTCAGATGATTTTCGCTTCAATAAACCTATTTTCTGTTCTGATCCAATGTCAGGGAAGCTATTTTGGATTTTTGTTTAAAAATAATGCTCCGGGAATAATTTATGCTAGGAATCGATTGTGCGCACTTTGGATACATGAAAAAATTTCTTTGTCCTTGATACTTGTTCAGACGGCTCAGAACGGGTCAAAAATCAATCACCTTACGAATGATCCAATATTTACGCTATTTTTAGGGTTTTATACTACCGACAGCTACAAATACATCTATCGAAATGTCGCTGACCTACTAGATCTCCTCTCACTCATAAACTGTAATGTCGACTTTATCCTCTACTGCTTTATGAGCTCGAGATATCGCCAAACCTTCTCCACACTTATAATCCGAACCAGTAAATGGCTAAGCAACAGAAGAAAGAGGAAAGCTGTTGAAAAAGAATGGAAACGGTCTAACAATGCCTCTTCGATAGCCGACTATGACAAGCCTTCATATGTACAAATGCAAATTCTACCAACCCCAACTTCTGATCATGATAAAAATGATGTACCAAAACTTGTTGTTTAGTAAATTTTATGCTTTTTGCTCTAATATTGATCTCATTTTTTATATCGTTTACAAGATAATTTTGTAATAAGTGTTATAAAAACAATGATGATATTTTATACAATATTTATGAAAAGGATAATAAAAGATATATTATACTATTAAATCTATCAGATACTAATATGAACACAATTTTCTTTGATTTAGAACGTTTATCAAAGATTGAATTACATAAACATACAAATAATCATGTTAATTTCGGACTACATATTACACATTTAAATATTAATTTACAACCTATGGAAATAGCTGTTTTTGATATCGAAATATAAAAAAAAGTATTGAGATAATGGTAAAAAATATTTATATATACAGGGTGTTTCAGGTGAAATGTACCTATTTTATTTTGACATAACTTTTTTCTGGAAAATGATTTTAAATTTTCGACTTTTGGAAAATAACGAGCTAATTTGTCCATTTTATGCATATTTTTTGTTTTTGAAAATCTTGACTTTGGGCATTGAAACGAAAATTTGCTATTTTTTCCTGAAGGAATTTCTAAAAAATTCTTGCGCCAATTGATTCAGCGACCCCAAAAACGGTAGTGTACCAATTTTCGTGAAAAACTTATTCTTGGATTTCGAATAAAAAAACTTTATTGAAGGGCTGGGGTTCGAATCAGCGACGTTCGGGCTCATGCACATTGTGGTATATTTGAGCTTACATGCACCACAATGTGCATGAGCCCGAACGTCGCTGGTTCGAACCCCAGCCCTTCAATAAAGTTTTTTTACTCGAAAACCAAGAATACGTTTTTCACGAAAATTGGTACACTATCGTTTTTGGGGTCGCTGAATCAATTGGCGCAAGAATTTTTTAAAATTTCTTCAGGAAAAAATAGCAAAATTTCGTTTCAATGTCCAAAGTCAAGATTTTCAAAAACAAAGAAACATGCATAAAATGGACAAATTAGCTCGTTATTTTCCAAAAGTCGAAAATTCAAAATCATTTTCCAGAAAAAAGTTATGTCTAAATAAAATAGGTACATTTCACCTGAAACACCCTGTACCCAATATGGAAAATCGTTACATAAGTGTCAAAGTCTAGCATTTTCGGTGTTTAGGAGGTTTTCGAGGTCGAAAAACATGAATCCGAGCGATTTGAGCAGTTCGAGCTCTATCTTACCATGTTATTGTACTTTTCTACGGATTACTCCATTTTGACACTCAATGATTGAATAAGGGGTCCTTGGGTCATATGGGTCCTAAGATCCCCAGTACAGGGCCACATCAAATTTTTCATCGTTCAATTCTTGCGGAAATCGATTCTCCATACATAAAACCCCCTAGGGCACAATGTCTCAATACTTTGTGAACAACCTAATATACTCTGTTTCCCGCTGTACTATTAAAAAGGATGTCCCATTTTTTACAAAAGAATTTTTCTAATTAAAAGTTTTAACCTAGTGGGAATCGAACCTGCGGGCCCAAAGTTGCTTAACTTGCCAAATCGGAACCATTTTGAGGTGCCTCGTTCCATGTATAGGTACCGGTGGCGCAGTTAGGAAGGGAGCTAGGGTGCTTCAGCTCCTTCTGTTGTGATACAAAATATAGACATAAGGGTATTCCTTATTTTTTATGAATTTTCCCGACTTTTGAAAGGTCAACTCCTACTGTCCCAATATCCTGTCTACGCCCTGAGAGATATGCTTCAAAATTAAAAATTAGTTTCGACATCGTTCACCTAATACCTAAAAACCCTAAATGTAAGAACCACAAAAATTTTTGACTTGAAACATACTTGCATAAAGTACATTCAACATTTGATCTATTGCTACGTTTTAGTTGCTGATCTCGAGAAAGACTTCAATACACAAAATCAGAATGATATCTGATGTTGGAAAATATGTTAGGACGTGAGTAAAGCAACATACGGACAT
>OZJO01027904.1:0-12058 GCA_900406225.1 Acrobeloides nanus | reverse complement strand
CCCCCCCCCCCTCTTACCGACCTATGAACCTAATATATTCTTCATCAAGAAGTGTACCTTAAAAACCAACTTCAACATGATATAATTTTATTTCAATTAAACATTTTTAGGCTCAAAAGATCCCCAGCCATGATCCTATCTTCTGGAGAACAACCACCTCCAGGTATTCTCTCAACTGTGGAAAGTAGCGCCTTTAACTTCCCGACTTCAACTTCTCTTCCATCTGCAGCAAAAATTGAGCCAATCTCCGATTTTGCGCCAAAGATTCCAGCTTGGGTGACAACAGACGTGGGTTTTCGATTTTTTATAGCAATACAAATAATCCTGCTAATTTTCAAAAGTACAGGGTTGACTTAAATAACTGATGTACTAGAGGAGCGTCAATTAAAAGGCCAGTCCATTTGGAAAAAAAGTTGCCATAATTTGTACATATTCGAAAAGTTCATGAAAATTGGAGTATTTTTTGTTTTTACGGCATGCTCTGAATCGCTGTAGTTTTTGAGATAAACGTGAGTGAAGTTTCGTCTGTGTATTACAACGAAAACATGAACGAAGTGGTAAAATCTCTGAATCAATTAAAATCTGTATATGGAGAAGAAAATAATTCAAAATCCTTGAGCATTTTAATAAATACAGCATTTTTCTCAGCTCATTGAGACGAATAAGATGACATTAAAATTATCCAATTTGAAAATTGTTTTGGGTTATTGAAATGAAAATATGAATCAGGGTTTTCGTTTCAATAAGCCAAAATCATTTGCAAATTGGATAATTTTAGTGTCATTTTATTCGTCTCAATGAGCTGAGAAATGCTGTATTTGTTTTTTTTCTAAATGCTCAAGGATTTTAATTACTTTCTTCTCAATATACAGATTTTAATTAGCTCAGAGATTTGACTACGTCGTTCATGTTTTCGTTGTAATACACCGACGGAACTTCACACACGAAAACTAAAACGATGCCGTAAAAACAAAAAATACTCAAATTTTCATGAACTTTCGAAATATATATGTTACCGTCATACAAATTATCGCAACTTTTTTCCGAGTAGGCATGTAAAATGGAAATGGTCCTTTAAGCCCACCCTGTATATATATCTGTGCTTTGGTTCATTGTGGTTGTGTGTTTTAGACAAATATACAAAAATGGAAATAAAATAGCAAAAAAAGATTATGTCTATCCTGGGTCAACTAATAACCATGATTAAACTTTTTAAGCAGAAAAACTCTAATTGTCTTAATTTTCTTCTTCATATAAAAAGGCCAAATACTTTTATTTGTTGTATTGGACAAGATCCAATTGCCAGAATCAAGAGTTGCCTGAATCAGGGTAACTTTAAACAACCAACCCATAGTTAAGTTTTAAGTTGAGCAACTTGTAATAATTTTGATTTTTCTAGCTTTATCACCTCTTCTTATCATTATCACGAGTTGCCTGAATCAGGCTAACTATCAAAACCAGCCAATCTTTTTTTATATGAGAAACTTCTATTAATGTTAACTTGTTCCCCCTATACTTGCCGCCTTCTCTCAGTTTAAAAGAACGTCTAAGCAAAAATATTTCAAAGTCAAAGCATTCCGAAACTTTGAAATCTCCATTAAGCTTGAAAAAGCGCTTTTTAAATGTTGTCGCAAAATTCATTTGTCTCCGGGGATATCAGTGCGAATCTTTTTTGAGCTACTTGTACCATCTTAATCTGCTTTGTTACGAATGAAGAAAGAAAATTAGCTTTTGGACTCTGAAATTCATTCTCAAGTTTTAAAGGAAAAAAAAGTAAAAATCCTCAAAAATGAGCTAAAATAAGAATTTTTTCTCAGCCGTCAATAAATTTAATTAACATGTCTGAGCGACTACTTTGTTGCGATAATTTTTAACCACCTGGGTAACTAATAAAATAATAATGAAAATTTAATAAAGTATTGTGAACGCAAAAATCTATAACCATGTATGTATGTCGCGGTAGGGGTGGGGCCGACCCCTTGGAGGATTAATAGATGGATGATTTTTGCTAAGCCTAAGCCTAGCTAAAATTTTCTTATGCATAAACTAATAAATGACCTCAAATCTAACATTTTTTAAGTTTATATTCATAAAATTCATCCAGACAGCTTTATTCCACTTTTTCGGATCTCCTTTTCCCTTTTTTGGATGTTTTCATTTCCATTAATCTTTAAAGTGCCCTGTGTCTCTTCGATTCATACACGGCTATTGCTCTTAGTCTCAGGCAAGAAAGCAAGCCAGCAAAAATTTCCCGAATGTTCGCAAAAATATGTATTCATTGACAATTGCGGCAGCATTTGAGAGTGTAGAAAATGGCTCAATCTTTTTACAACCCATATAAACATAGTAAATGGGGCTGCTCCAGAGTCTTTTTCTTGACTCGTCCTCAGCACAACCGAGGACTTACTCCCCGTGAGACCATGATCAGCATGGGGGACGAAAATGGGAATGTGGAAAGGTGAATAAAAGAAAATACAATGCCCTTCCCCCTCCCTCCTATACAATTCTTCTCCCTATGCCACTGGGTGGAGGGGGGGGGGAGTAGCCTAAATATTCCAACTTGGACGCCGTGTGTTTCCACCATTTCTGTTAAAGTTGATTTCATCCAACATGTTCCACTTCTATTATCACTCCAAGCATATGCATTACAACCAGGAGTCTCCTGACAAAATGTACAACAATCTGCGAATTGTCCTCTTTTCTCATTGAGGTCATTTCCTGGCATATCTTTGTTGAAAAATCTTGATCTACATTCTTTAGTCATGGATTTGATTGCAATTCCAATTTGTACTTGACTTCTTTCCACTATTAGGTCAAACTCTGATTTAAGCCAACAAGTACCTCCATTATAATCAGACCATGAATATGCGACGCATAAAGGTGTTTCGATACAATATCCACAATAAAGGGTAGATGGCCAGCTATGGGGCCCGCGGAAAGTTGCAGGACCCACTACCAGCTGTAGAGCCCTGAAAGATTCATGACGAGCTGCAGAACCCACAAGCAGCTGGCCACGGGTTTCCCGCTGCGGAGTCCGTGGCCAGCTGCAGGACCCGCAGTCAGCTGCAGAAGCCACGACCAGTTGCGGGTGGGGGACTTTTGCGACCTCACATATGCGCAATGACACTTACGTACTCAATTTGTGTGCCCCGATATTTGCACTCTATAATTGCGCAACGACATTTGCGCCTAAGGCTGTCCAAATTTGACTCTTTGTGAAACAACTGTTTCTTTTTGAAACATTTTCTACCTTACTTTTTCCTCCCTTATATGCTTATCAAATTTTTTCTCCTTGATAAGTTCGACAGGAAAGCTAGACAACGATGTAATTTTTCTTCACTTTTCCTCACCGCTTCTGCTGCAAAAAATTAAATCGTTGTCTAGCTTGACTATCGAACTTATCAAGGAGAAAAAATTTGATAAGCATATAAGGAAGAAAAAAGTAAGGGAAAAATTGTTTCAAAAAGGAACAGTTGTTTCACAAAGAGTCAAGTTTTCGCCAATTTGGACTGCCTTAACCGTCACTAGTGAATTTCGTTGTCACAGTAAGAAAAATTATGCAAATTTTGTGTTTAAAAAAATTTTCTCAGTGCTTTCTGAACGACGAAAATTTGCATACACCCTCAGAAGTTTTGGTGACTGTCGGAAGTGGGTTGAACTCGTTGGCCAATGTGATAATCTACTTTGTGAGAAGCCCAGACATTCGAAAAATGGTTTGGAAGGTTATACCGAAGAAGTTCAGAGGGGAATCTACGAACCGAGTTTTTGCTATAAGCCAAACGACGAAGAGCAATGGACCGTCAAGTATACAAGTTCAATCAAGATCTAGACAATGATTTTGTTGTTGTTTTTTTTACAGGATGAGTAAAAAAGTGCAGCTTTGTGCAGGAAATCGATTGTGCGCATTTTCGAAGCATGAAAACGCTTTCTTTACCCTGATTCAGGGAAAAAACCAAAAAACTTTCAATGCTTGAAAACCAGGGTTGCACAGTGGAAACGTTACCGGTGAAAATCAGGCAAACGATTGAAAATCAGGTAATCAATAAAATCGGCACACGTACTAATTTTGCCAAATTTTTTCGCCGGACAAAATTTTCCGGAAAATTTTCGCAGACATTCTTCGCCGGACATTTTTCGCCGGACAATATTTTCCAGACAATTTTCGCCGACATTTTTCGCCGGACAATTTTCGCCGACAATTTTCGCTGGACATTATGTTCTGGACAATTTTTGCCGACATTTTTCGCCGGACAATATTTTCCAGACAATTTTCGCCGATTTTTTTAATTTTTGGAAAAACTTTCAATTGTAGGTAACTTTTTAACAATGACCTGCGAAAAATGTCCGGCGAAAATTGTCTGGAAAATATTGTCCGGCGAAAAATGTCTGCGAATTTTGTCCGGAAAATATTGTCCGGCGAAAAATGTCCAGCAAAAAATGTCAGCGAAAATTGTCCAGAAAATAATGTCCAGCGAAAATTGTCGGCGAAAATTGTCCGGCGAAAAATGTCCGGCGAANCGGCGAAAATTGTCTGGAAAATATTGTCCGGCGAAAAATGTCTGCGAATTTTGTCCGGAAAATATTGTCCGGCGAAAAATGTCCGGCGAAGAATGTCTGCGAAAATTTTCCGGAAAATTTTGTCCGGCGAAAAAATTTGGCGAAATTAGTACGTGTGCCATAAAATCTGTGTATGAATCAGTAAAATCTGTTTAAAATCAATAAATTTGAAATTTAACTGATACAGATTACGGTGAAATTTCAAATTATTTGATTTTATTCAATCGTTTCAATAAACAGATTTTATTGATTCATACACAGATTTTATTGATTACCTCCAAATTTCCAGGAAACGGGAACTGGTAACGTTTCCACTGTGCAACCCTGGTTTTCAAGCATTGAAAGTTTTTTGGCTTTTTCCCTGAATCAGGGTCAATAAAATCTGTGTATGAATCAATAAAATCTGTTTATTGAAACGATTGAATAAAATCAAATAATTTGAAATTTCACCGTAATCTGTAATCAGTTAAATTTCAAATTTTTTGATTTTAAACAGATTTTATTGATTCATACACAGATTTTATTGATTACCTGATTTTCAATCGTTTGCCTGATTTTCGCCGGTAACGTTTCCACTGTGCAACCCTGGTATTCAAGCATTGAAAGTTTTTTGGTTTTTTCCCTGAATCAGGGTCAAGAAAGCGTTTTCACGATTCGAGAGTGCGCGCAATCGATTCCCCGCCTAGAAAAACCTAAGAATCGTCGGTTTTCTCATAAAAATCCGAAATGTTTGATTTTCGCTTCAATATACTTATTCCTTCCCTGAATCAGGGTCAAGGAAGCGTTTTCAAGGTTCAGGAATGAGCACAATCGATTCCCCGCATAGAACTACCCTTAAATGTTTGGCAAAAATCAATTGTGCCAGAAAATTACCTAGGACAGTAAAAGCCAATTTTTGATGCAAAATATATCTAAAAAATTGGTATATGGCCAAAGAATTGGGTATAACTTTTTATTGAAGCATGATCGACCTATAGTTGTTATATAAAAATGATAGAGATGATCAAGAGCAACAAACTGAGTGGTCGTACGAGGCTCAAAACAATTCCTATAAAGAGATATGACCATTGGAAAATTAGTACCCGGATGAGTACCATGTTTTATGTACCAATTTTGATAACTCGATTTCGGATACAAAAATTTTTTTTCAAAATTTTTTTCCTTCTGAAACATGTTCTTCATGACCCAATTCATCGTTTTAGTCCACTCTCACGGGCGGTCTTGTAAGTGTTAATTTGGCTAAAAAATACAATAAATTTGAAATAGGAATTCAATTCCGAGCGCAAAAATGAATAAATGCATGAAAAACTTGAAATTTTTGTCATATGCAAGACTTTTTGCCGCTACTATATTTTGACGTTTATAGCATATTAACCATGTATGTCCAGTTTGAGATCGGCTCTTTTTGTGACCATAATTCATCGAGTTTAAATCGGATTTCGTTGATAGCTAAAATATGAATCTTTTATATATAAAAGAAATTACAGAAAAATCTTTCAAAATTTTTGAGTTATGATCCCTTGAAGTTTGGAGAATTTTCAAAAATTCACCAAAAATTCACCAAAAATCCGTCCAAGAGGGCTAAGTGGTATAAAATATTGCCCCTAGAGGTTTCCTACGCGTGGAATCGATTGCAATCATTCCCGAATTCTGAAAATGCTTCACAGAGCCTGATTCATGGTTGGGCATTGAAGCAAAAATCGAAAACCTATATAACCGAGGGTCCTGCAGTTCTGCAGTTTCGATGTCTAAGGGGTTTTCTTGGTCTAAAAACACGAATCCAAGCGATTTGAGTTGCTCATAGTTCAATCTGACCGTCTATAGGCATCTTCCTCAGGGGTACCCCAATAGTCCAAATGAGGTACCCCTGAGAAAGATGCCGTTAAACGGTCAGATTGAACAAAGAGCGACTCAAATCGCTCAGATTCTTATTTTTTGACAAAGAAACCCCCTAGACACCGAAACTGCAGATCTAGCCCTCATTTGGGAGGTTTCCAATTTTCGCTTCAATATACCAACTCCTTCCCTGAATCAGGGAAGTTTTTCAGGCTTCGGGAATGCTCACAATCAATTCCTCGCATAGAAAAACCCGCAGAGGTTCTTTTTGACTACCTTGCTCACTTGTACGATTTATCAGCATTTCCGGGTTAATAATAATTGAGAAATTTAGCAAGACAAAACTAAACCTAAGGAATCCTTGTATTTTAAATTTTTGATCGAATTGGGTCATACATGTCTAGACTATAAACACTATAAACTATTAAAGTCAATATTACAGAATATTAAAAGAACATCAGAAGTAAGAATTTTATGCAGTACTTTCGCACATAATTGGGGGGCCACCCTGTATAAACTATCATATATATACATATATGATAGTTTATACAGGGTGGGCCAAAAAAGGGCACTTTCTGTAATTTTTACATGAATTTGGGGCCGAAAATCTTTTTTTCTCTAAAAATTCAAAAAACGACTCACATAGTGATAATTTTATATGGGGAATCGATTGCGCGCATTCCCAAAGCTTGAAAATGCTTCCCAGACCCTGATTCAGGATAGTAATAGTGTAATTGTAAAATACAAATGTGGCCGGATATTGTATTGTGATGAAAGGGATACCGAAATATATTTATTAGCTACAACATGAATAAAACGAGTGCACACATAGTCGACGAGTGGCAAGACTAAAGACGAGAGCTGCCTGAGGCAGCAAAGTTGTTATTAGCCTCTCGTTGTAGTATGTGCACACTCAACATATGTACAAACATCAGATATAAAATATCCGGCTATACAAATTTACATACTTACTTTCTTGAATCAGGGTCTTGGAAGAATTTTCAAGATTCAGGAATGCTCGCAACCGATTTCCCTCATAAAATTACTCTTATACGGATCATTTTGAGAAATTTTAGAGAAAAAATTTTCAGTCCAAAATTCATGTAAAAATTACAAAAAGTGCCCCTTCATGGTGCCCGAAAGTAGTAAAAACATTGATCAATTGAGGCCGTTTTTGGTACCTCCGGTAAGACGCTAGACTTCGACCTTTATGAGCGAGTTCGAATTCCATCGTTACGCCGATGGGATTCAAACCCTCGCCTGTAAAGGTCGAAATCTAGCGTCTACCAGGGGCACCAAAAAACGGCCTCAATTGATCAATTGTTTGATAACTTCGAGCACCCTGCTTTTTTGGCTCACCCTGTATTACTTTGCATAATTTTACTTTTCTTAAATAACAATTTAAGATAACAAATGATGTACGTTGGAAACCAGCCTCGGCACTTGAAATTTGTTCATTAATCATGGAAATGTATCTAGACATTGATAAAGCTCATGGTGGCTGGGAAGCAGCATTCCATAACGCTTCTAAATTTATAACTTTAGCGATTATCTTTGATTCTAAGAATCTACCTTCATCGATTCCCGAAATTTATGGTTAAAATAGTTCATTTTTTGAATTTTTAATACCAAGAGATTTTAGAGATGGCTGGAAAAGGCTATGTTTATAAAAAGAAACGAGATTTACGAAAAGCCCAAGAGTATTTTGAACTAGCTTATTCATATTATAAATCAGGATCTGATGACCAAATTCGGATTCTGCAATATATTATCTTAACGAATTTTATGAAAAACAAAGACCACATTGACGGATACATCAGAAAGTTGAGCGATCGTTCAATCGAAGTTCAAGGGATATCGAACATTTATAAATCCATTAAAGAGCCAATTTTCGATAAAAATGAAAAGCAATCCGAAGAAAATCTTATATATTTTAAAGACGAGTTTATTAAAGATCTTATTAAAGAAATACATGAAAAGGAAGTGAAGGTAAACTTTTTAAAATTAAAAATCTAATTAAAACACGTTATTTGAGAAGACCGAGCTTTGGTCTAATGCCTGGCGCACAAAATTTTTTTCGCCGATTTATCAAAAGTCTATATTGTACATGTTATTGGGCTACGTGAGTGAAGCAGCTTTAGTTCGGGGATCCCGGGGCATAAGTGAATCCTGTGGCGTGGTCAAAGTTGGGTCTATTTTTACCACTAGCACCCAAAATGTCTTATCTCCAAAGCCATAAAGGCTATAAACATGGGATAAAATGCGTTCTATTGATGGATACATGTGCCTCATTTATGGTATAATAAACCCTATATGAAAATTTTATCCTTAATTTATATGGTAAGATTAGTGTCTGATATCACCCTTTTTGGATACTTCAAAAAAGCATTTATAGTACCATAAGTCACCATGTAATATCGTTCGCAGTCTAATTTCAGCTGCTATTGGTTATCCTACATGTGAGGAACGTCCACGCAAAAAATCATAAAAATCGGAGTGCTTGTGTCGAAATGGGACCATTTTGAAGTTCGGAGATCATCGGTTGAAAAATCCTAAAATTAATCTCAACGGGGTCGAGCGATAGCTTAATGAATTCCTTAACGCATGCTGAACAACTTTAGTTCTCATCACTTTTTACGAAAACCATTGTGTGATGAAGAAAAATCTGATTAAACTTGTGATTTTTGCATGACATCTTGACTCATGGCCGAATGGCTAGGACGCCAGATTTCCATTTCTATGGGAAGGGTTCAATCCCCGGAAGTCGAAATGTTAATTTTGACAAATCAAACGAGTTGTGAAAGCAAATCCCCATATAAAATTACGTGAAATAGTTTTGCCTTTCCTTAATTTTCGATTTTGACCTATGCGGGATTTTATACAGGTGTTGTTATCTCGAGGGAATATCTCTAGTGAATAACCTCCACCTGTATAGAGTCCCACATAGGTCAAAATCGAAAATTAAGGAAAGGCAAAAAATTTCACGTAATTTTATGGGGGTTTGCTTTCACAACTTTTTTTGACTTGTCAAAATTAACATTTCGACCTCCGAAGATCGAACCCTTCGATTAGAAATGGAAATCTGGCGTCCTAGCCATTCGGCCATGGGTCGAGATGTCATGCAAAAATCACAAGTTTAATCAGGTCTTCATCACATAATGGTTTTTGCAAAAAGTGAAGAGAACTAACGTTGTTCAACATGCGTTAAGGAATTCATTGAGCTATCGCTTGACCCAGTTGAGATTAATTTTAGAACTTTTCAATCGATGACCTCCGAACTTCAAAATGATCCCATTTTGACACAAGCACTCCGATTTTTATGATTTTTTGCATGGGCGTTCCTCACATGTAGGACAACCAATAGCAGCTGAAATTAGACTGCGAACGATATTACATGGTGACTTATGGTACTATAAATGCTTTTTTGAAGTATCCAAAAAGGGTGATATCAGACACTAATCTTACCATATAAATTAAGGATAAAATTTTCATATAGGGTTTATTATACCATAAATGAGGCACATGTATCCATCAATAAAGCGCACTTTATCCCATGTTCATAGCCTTCATGGCTTTGGAGATAGGACATTTTGAATTTTGGGTGCTAGTGGTAAAAATAGATCCAACTTCGACCACGCCTAACTCCACAGGGTTACACTTTTGCCTCGGGATCCCCGAACTAAAGCTGCTTCACTCACGTAGCCCAATAACATTTACAATATAGACTTTTGATAAATTGGCGAAAAAAATTTTGTGCGTTCCGAAGCTCGGTTTTCTCAATTAACGTGTTTTAATTAATAAACTGTTTTGGCATAAAGTGTTACCTTTTTTGTTAACTTGTAAGGTATGCAAGTATATTGAGTATTAAAATTAAGAAATAACCCCGAACATTGGCTATTGTCGAAAGAGAATTGATTTAAAAAAATATTGCTGAATCACCATTATGTATCACAATACTCATAACACTTAAAAACATCCTCGAAACAAAATTATTTCAAAACATATAACTATATGTTTGTTACAAATCTGATTCAAAATACAGGGTGCGGCAAAAGTTCTTGGACAAAATAATAGCCGAAAAAACGGTATTATAAGTAAAATATTTTCAAACAAATCATTTTATTTGAGAGTAAGCAGTCAAAAAAAACAATTTTATTTCAACAAATGCTCAACTCGACTACCTTCTGCCGCGATACAGGCATCGAGACGTTTCATAAAGCCATCTACCATGGTCGCTCGCATGCTTCTAATGGAATTTGTAATTATGAAGAAGAAGTATGGTCGCACAAAATAAAAACACAAGTTGAAAATTTTTTAAGCAAAAATGTTCAAAAAGGTTCTAAGCTGCAAGATCAAGCAAAAAAATTGAAAGAAATATTTGCAATTTTCGAGAAAATTTTAGTTGAAACATTTGTCCAAGAACTTTTGCCGCACCCTGTACTTTATGCAGATATAAATTTTTTTTTCATTGAAATTTGATTTAATAAATCGAGTATTGTGATAAAGAATGGTGATTCAGTATTATTCTTTTTATCACTTCTTTCTTCTTTTCATTTGTCCAAAAACGTCAACGCCATTTTTACTAGTCAAAAACCCTGTAAGGCTATTTTCCCTACTCAGAAACATTTTTCGGAGTAATAGTATAGAAACGTTTTTGGACTAGTTGAAATAGCTTAAAAAAGTTTTTCGACTAGCGAAAATTGCCTATATAAAATTGTCTGGTGGGTAAAATTGTTAGTCGATGAAATGATGATCGGTCAAAGTAATAGTCGGTAAAAAGAATGGTCGATGAAATGAAGGTCGGAAAAATTAAAGTCGGTGAAATGCAAGTCGGTGAAAAGGCTTGGTCGGTCAAACTAAACGTCGGTGAAATCTTGGAACCTCCCCCCTCACGCATGGGTGGGGGATCATCACCACATTTTTAGGCCGGAGGGTAAAAAAATTTTTTGGGAAAAAACATAAAGGGGGACCTTTGCGATTCTTCAAATTTTTTAAAGTTTTGAAAAATGGAAAATTTTATCAAAAAATAATGTAATTTTTACCTTCTCCCCACCAAATTTTTTCCAAAATTAGACCCCATCACATTTTTTGAAAATTGGCACCTCTCTGCCCACCTCTGGCCAACATCCGGGTTTGTTATTTCCTAATATTACAAAAAAAATTCAAATAAAAAATTTTGTGTACTGAAACGAAAATTTGAGCCGTTGAACATTATAAAAGTCAAAATTTTATATAAAAAAGAATTGATTTATTGAAACGATTAATCAAGCATTAGAAAATTCAAAATTTCTTGGTTTGAAATTTTGAATTTTATAATGTTCGATTGAGGGCAAATTTTCGTTTCAATACGCAAACTTTATTTGAATTACTTTTATAATGTTCAATTTTTGCTTTATTACAATAAACAAAAAGCGATTCAAGGGATGGTTAAAAGACTTTAAGTTTTCTGAAAAAATAGGTGGTACATTTTCATGCCTATGTCCTTTAACCTTTGGGTGCATTGGGTGACAGGGTGGTACCGGTACACACGTGTACAAACCCCCCCCCCCCCCCCCCCCNGGGGGGGGGGGGGGGGGGGGGGGGGGGGGGGGGGGGGGTCGCCCGCAACCCGCAGGCCAAAGTGGGTTTTCGCCCGCAACCCGCAGGCCAAAATGACTTTTCGCCC
>OZJO01027900.1:0-30895 GCA_900406225.1 Acrobeloides nanus | reverse complement strand
AAGTGTAAAAATTTTTTTGATCTCGATGATCTTGGTGTCAATCGTCTCCTATCATCATCTCCAACAACTTTTGCAATGTCACTATCAGTTGAAATCTATCATTCCCGATATCGTCTGTACATACATACACACATTACACGTTGAATATAGTAGGATTTCTAATATATAAACATTAAAAAGGAATGTAGTTTGCTATTAGAAAAATAATAATTAATCTTTTATTTGATACTTAAGGTATTTTTAGCCATTCTATTGAAATAATTAAAACGTTTTGGATCACTAATTTCCAACTTTTCTCATAAATAACAAAATTGAGCTCACATGAAATTAGCACTCTTGATAGGTTCTTAGGAAAGTCAAGTATGTGTAGGAAATTATTGGTCAAAGAGATGTGCACGTTCTAACAATTTTGAAAAATAAATTTTCGTCCCAATAATTAGATTAAATTGCAAATCAGACAAGCAATTAAGAGTTGAATCAAATTTTTTTCATAATTTTTATTAAATTTTCATAGTTTTTTAACTAAATTGCAAATCAGGCAAACAATTTAACGTTCTGGAGGTTGGCGAGGAGGATGAACCCTCCCCTCACCCAGCATCCCGCATATAATTTTTGTTTATAATCATATTTGGGAGAGCTGTTGAAGATAGATGTTGGAAAGGGATGGGGTGAACAGATTAGGAAAAGAATTGTGTTAACTTGCACATGGAACTTTCATAAGTTATAATTAAAATGATATGTGCTTTGGTCTAGAAAATTAGAGTTAGGAAACCCATAGAAAATGGATAGGTTTAGGTTTATGTTTTCCTCGATCGGTTTTGGTTTCGACTTTTTTCGGTTTTTCAAAAGTGTCGGCTTGGGTGCGTTCAAGCATGTTGAAAAAGTTGAAAAATGTTTCGATTTTTCGAAGCAAGTTCCCCTGGTTGCCGCCAAATAACGTTGATTAAACTCAGGAAAAAATTTTTTATTTTCTTCCGGAGATAACCCATTTAGGGATAATTTTATGCGAAAAATCGATTGCGCATACTCCTGCAACCTGAAAATCGTAGAAAAATGGTGAAAATTCGCCGATTTTTTTGACAAAAATTCGATTTTTTAGCCAAAATTCGATTTTTGATTTTTACAAAGTTTCAAATCGGCAATTTCATACGCAAATATCTCGAGAACGACAACGATTCAGAATTGACCATAAAGACAAAAAATGCTCCATTTTTATGAACTTTCCGAATATCAACAAAAAATGGCAACTTTTTTCCGACCGGATATGTACTTTAACCTTCGATCATTCGGACCACTGCTTTAAACACTACTATGATTAACTGTAGTTGACGTATGGGTTAATTTTCCTTTTCTCATATGCTTGAAAAGACTTTGATTATGCCTTGTTAAATTTAATATATAAAAAATTGTTTTTACGAAGTTTTTTTCAAATTCCTATTCTTAAAGTCATAAGGTAACTTTTTTAGTGCGTCATATAAAACTAAATTTGAGTATAGAACCGGGGAACTGAGCGCATCTCGCCCGGAAGGGAGAAGAAATTTGAACTCGGTTATGCTGCAAACTCATAGGCGGTCATTTGACTATCTAGAGCGCGGCCCAGGTTGACCAAGCTACAGCATTTCCGGCCAATTTATCTAATATACCTCTAGGGTACTCCCGAATCGTCAATCTCTTGTTTCGGTGTTGGTGGTCCATAAGGCTAGGACTCATTATGTTTCACAACAGTTAAAACAAACTTTGCGAGAAAGCCGAGCTTTGGGTGTCACAAAAATTTCGTAAGGATACTTATTTTGATAATGAATTTTATCGATTTCTAGAAAGATTCGTTTAAAATCTTTTTTTACCAAAGTTATAGAGCTTGATTTCTACAATTTTCTTAAAGGTTACTTTTGATAAAAATCGATAGAAAAACGAGAAAATCGCACGAAAAAGTAATAACCCTTAAAAAATTTTGTGACACGTTTTGTGACATAAAGTCTATTTCCTTAAAAAAGGTGTTTTAAGTTGTTATCCAATGCTTCATAGCAGGATCGATCCTACACGCCTGCTCAGTAATGGTAAACACGAATTAGACCGTTAGATGCACGGAAGACCGAGTTCCCCTTTTTTGACAGAAATTTCCCGGTCGAAATTGTAACCCTTAAGAAAATTATAGAAGAAATCAAGCTCTACAACTTTGGTAAAAGAGATTTTGAACGAATCTTTCTAGAAATCGATAAAATTCATTATCAAAATAAGTATCCATACAAAATTTTTGTGACACCCAAAGCTCAGTTTTTCGAAAAGTTTGTTATAAACAAAGGAATGTAGTTTGCTATTAGAAAAATAATAATTAGACTTGTATTTGATACTTATTTCACGGTATTTTTATCCAGTCTATTGCATGTTAAACAAATTTAAAATGTTCCGGATAATTAATTTCTCGCCAACTTTTCTCATGAATAAAAGAATTTAGCCCATAGGAAATTAGCACTCTTGATAGGTTCTCAGGAAAGTTAAGTACTCTTAGAAAATTATTGGTTAAATACATTCATTATAAATAGGAGGTTGGCTTGGAGGATGAACTCCTCTCCCCCTTCCCCCAACATCCGGCATTGACGTGTACAAGGTGACGCGAAAACATGAGATTTTTGCGATTTTTCAATAACTAGCCCTGAAGCACGCTCTTTCTTTTTTGCGTCAATATGTAAAGTTTTTTCATGTAATTCTAAGTGGGTTTGTTTTAAAGGGGGTAAAAATTAGGGACTAATCTCTGAAAAATTTTTTTGCCAAAACAGCCTATATAGGCTTAAAATCATGCGAAAAATCGATTGTGCGCATTCCCGAAGCGTGAAAATGCTTTCTTCACCCTAATTCAGGGAAATAGAAGTGTGTATTGAAGCGAAATCAAAAATTTTGAAATTTTTTCCTCAAAATCATATTTCTGGGGGTAGTTTCATGCGGGAATCAATTGCTCTCATTCTTGAAGCTTGAAAACGCTTCCCCGACTCTGATTCAGGGAAATTAGTACATGTTGGATTTTCGCTTCAATACACACATCTATTTCCCTGAATCAGGGTCAAAAAAGCATTTTCAAGATTTGGGAATGCGTATAATCGATTCTCCGCATGAAATTACCCCCAGAAATATGATTTTGAGGGGGAAATTCCAAAATTTGTCGATTTTCGCTTCAATACACACATCTATTTCCCTGAATCAGGGTCAAGGAAGCATTTTCACGCTTCGGGAATTTGCACAATTCATTTTTCACATGATTCTACCCCTATATAGGCTGTTTTGGCAAAAAAGTTTTCTCAGAGATTAGTCTCTAATTCTTACCCCCTTTAACAACCTTGTTTGATTCATAAAAATAAAATTTCGACCCCGGGGGATCGAACTCTTCTTACATGCCTTCTAGTTTCGTTTCTTTTAAGAATGAATTTTGTGCCGAATTCTCATAACAATCTCTTTTTATTTCAATAGACTGACTAATTATTTTTTAATGAATCGTTCGAGTGAAATATCTTTATAAAAAATAACTTACGTCTATCTAACGAATCTAATATTCAGCTGTTTCGCACATTCTTATTTATCTCCATCGGCACTGAACAATATTGTTTTAAGTGGGTCTGTTTCAGCGAGAGATATTATATAAACTTCTCGACCCCAGTTTCGAACGATCCCATCCGATCTGGCAAGTTAAGAAACGTTGGGCTCAATTCCCAGATCTTTTTTGGCGATTCAAAAAAAGTTGTTAAAGCAAACTCTCCTTAAAATTGCAGGAAAAACTGTCCTATCATTATTTTTCGATTTTGATCTCTGTGAAACCCTGTAAGGCTCGGGTTCGATCTTCTTCAGGGACGAAATTTTTTTGCATTTTTTTATTTTTTGACAATTTTCAACCCAAAAGTGCAAAACATTTTGCCACTTGCGAGGATCGAACCCGAGCCTTGTAATACAGGGTTTCACAGAGGTCAAAATCGAAAAATAATGATAGGACAGTTTTTTCATGCAATTTTAAGGAGATAACGTCTAGGCCTAAAACTAAGCCTAAGCCTAAAACTAGGCTGAAGCCTAAGCTTAAGCCTAAAACTAAGCTTAAGCCTAAACCTAAGCTTAAGCCTAAACCTAAATCTAAGCCTAAGCTTAGGTCCGGGAATCGAAACCGACAGACCCAACGTTGTTTAACTTGCCAGATCGGATGGGATCACTTGAAACTAGGATTGGAAAGTTTCTATAATATCTCTCGCTGAAACAGACTATAACAACTTTGGTTCATATAAATAAAATTTCAGGAGCTAGTATAGATTAGCAATCGCACTGAACGTGAAATTTTTTTGAAAAATTTTCTTCTTTTTTCTCTGGAAATGACCTAAATAGGGGGTAATTTTATGCGGAGAATCCTAATTTCGCATTCTCGAAGCCTGAAAATCCTTCCTTGATTCAGGTCTATTTATTGACACGAAAATTGGAAAAGTGGCGCTATTTTAGATATAAAAAAATAGAATTTTTCAATTTCCGTGTTAATAAATAGCCTTTCCCTTAATCAGGGAAAGATTTTCAGGCTTCGGGAATGAAAAATTTTGATTCTCCACATAAAAGTACCTTTATTTAGGTCATTTCCAGAGAAAAAAGAAGAAAAAATTTCACGTTCTGTGCGATTGCTAATCTATACTAGATTCGAATTTCGACCCCGGGAGATCGAATTCTCTCTATTCATGATGAATTTGATATCACATGGCATGCCCTCTATTTATGAATAGATTTCGTGCCGAATTTTCATAACAATCTTTTTTTACTTCAATAGACTAATTATTTTTTAATGAATCTGTGCGAGTGAAGTATCGTAAGAAAAAAGTAATTGCGTCTATCTAACGAAACCAATATGAAATTTCCAGCTGTCTTGCACATTCTTATTAATTTTTTAAGATTTTTTTCATAATTTGCAGCCTTGGGTGTGCAAATGTACCTAATCATGTGCATTTAACTTTTTTTAGTATTACATGTCTTCATTAAATTGTACAATACCAGGAATGTATGCACAATCCAGACTTTTGTCTGCGGTGTTATTTTCCCAAATATTCTTTTCAACTTTGACGATTATTTTGTTAGCTATGAATTTACCATTTCCATGTAGGAAACAGTCTAACATAACAATACATTGGAATTTGAAAGTAAGTTGAAAAATTTTAAGGGGGCAAGAATCAGGGACTAATCTCCGAAAAAATTTTTTTTGCCAAAACAGCCTATATAGGGATAAAATCATGCGTGAAGCATTCCCAAACCATGAAAATGCTTCCTTGATCCTGATTCAGGGAAATATATGTGTGTATTGAAGCGAAAATCGAAAAATTTTGAAATTTCTCCCTCAAATTTATATTTCTGGGGGTAATTTCGTATAGGGAATCGATTCCGCGCATTCTCAAATCTTGAAAATGCTTCCTTGACCCTGATTCAAGGAAATAAGAGTGTGTATTGAAGCGAAAATCCGACATGTACTAATTTCCTTGAATCAAGGAAAGCTTTTTCAAGCTTCGGGAATGCGCGCAATCGATTCCCCGCATGAAATTACCCCCTGAAATATGACCTTGAGAGAGAAATTTCAAAATTTTCGCTTCAATACACACATCTATTTCCCTGAATCAGGGTGAAGGAAGCATTTTCACGCTTCGGGAATGCATGCAATCGATTTTTCGCATGATTCTACCCCTATATAGGCTGTTTTGGCAAAAATTTTTTTCGGATTAGTCACTGATTTCTTACACAAAGTAAAAATCGAAAAATTTTGAAAACTACTTTGTGCAAAAAAAATTTTTCTGGAAATGATCCCTCTAGGAGTAAAAACATGCGTGGAATCTGACATTTTCGAAGCGAAAAAACGCTTTCTTGATTCAGAATCTCGGATTCCCCGCACATTTTTATCCCAAAAGGAATTTTTAGGCAAAAATCACATTTTTGAGACTTTTCGCTTCAATACACAATACGCCTTTCCTGAATCAGGGAAGCGTTTTTTGCTTTGAAAATGTCCATTTCGAATTTCCCGCATGCTTTTACCCCTAGAGAGTCATTTCCAGAAAAAAATTTTCACATGGGAGTTCCTCCTTCTATTGTATAGTAGCTCCCCCTCACCCTCAAGGCTCAAAGGAAACAGACTTTTTTTGTCTCTTAACTGGACTTCAGTCCAGTTAACTGGACTGGCTATTTAAAAAAAAATTTTATTTTCTTGCTAAAAAGCATGATTTTATTGTTTAGAAACATATTTATAACAAAATGAACAAAAAAGCACATTAGTCCACTTGATTGGACTCATGTCCAGTCAAGTGGACCCAGGTCCACTTAACTGGACTAAGGTCCACTTAACTGGACTAAATTAAGGGGCCACTAAAAAACACCTTTATTTGACTTCTTTCGTCGAAATTTCGACATTTTCCACCGTTTTTGGCTATGGCGAACATTTTCTAAGTGTTTTTAGACAAAGTTGAAAATTTTTGAAAAAATCGATTTTTTGACCCCCATGGATAGACCCCAAAAAATCAATTTTTTCAAAAATTTTCAACTTTGTCTAAAAACACTTAGAAAATGTTCGCCATAGCCAAAAACGGTGGAAAATGTCGAAATTTCGACGAAAGAAGTCAAATAAANAAGTGACAAAAAAAGTCTGTTTCCTCCGAGACTCACCCTATCCCTTTAGACGGTAATGTTGACAAAACCCTATATAATTTTTCATTTTTTAGATAATTTTAATAAATGCCGTTATCCTATATTTATTACATGCATTATGCTTATTAATTGCACCACTTAAAAGTGAAGTAGGGCATTAATTTTACTACCATGTCTAGACAACAATTCTTTTAGATTGACTTCTTCACTTGTACGAATCCCTGTGACCTGTATATAGTAACATGGAAGTGCCTACTGATGCGATTACCTATCAATTTCGCAAAAATTGGATTTACTTTGCTTCACCTAGTTATATTCCTAGAACGTGGGGTGGCAACATTATTGCCAGCTAAATATGAAAATATGAATAAATCGATTGGAATAATTGGGAGTATTGTAATGGTAAAAAAACAGACGTGTCACAAGGCCATGATTTTCTAAAGTCCGGGTAGCAAAAATCGCGGCCCCGACTCATTTTTTCGGGCCGTATAAATCTCAGCCCCGGACCGGCCCGACCTTAGCCTAAGGCCTAAGCCTAATTCCTAAGTCTAATTTGGGGTTTCTAAATTTCGGGTTCTAAATTTTTTCTAAATTTTGGACATAGCGATTTGGGAAGGTCGCATCCGCGTGTTGGGCTCGCGTGCTAGAGGTCTCGCATGAGAAGCCTTAGTCTCCCAAGGTAATTTTGGTGAAATGTTTTAAAATTTGAAGAAAAAAAACATTTTATGAATAAAAGTAATTTTTCTCGCTAGGAGGTCCATTTTTTGGGTAGTTTGTACGGATGACTCTGACCAAGGGGTAATTATCCATGTTTACCCCCACCTCGGTAACTATAGCATTACATAGAGGGGGATTATTGCCCAATATACATAATCCATCAAATTTTTCGAAATCATTTAAAACTGTTTACATTTCAGTGGTCTATTATAATCACATGGAATGCTTATATTTTCTGGGGAGAAAATTGGATGGATTATAAGGCGTATTGTGTTGTGACTTCTCCGCAGAATAATGAAAAATTAAAAGTTATGCACTACATTTTATTATGTTTTGATGTTCTGATAACTGCAGCTGATATATTATTAACTTTTATTAACAAGAAGCAATTAATTGAGTAAATTTTACGTCTACAAACATGAGATTTGAAATGCCGTCATTTAAAAAAAACATCAATTTTTTAATATAACAAAACCTAAAGGACCACTCCACTCGGAAAAATACTATGAAAAAATTATCCATTCGGAAAGTTCATGAAAAATCTAACATTTTTGTTTTTACAGCATGTTTTGAATTGTTGTAGTTTTGGAGATAATTGCGTTGGAAATTTTTTTCAAAGCACAGCAACAAATAGTAACTGAAAAATAGTTTAATTTTAGACGCTTTAAACGCGTTAATGCTGAAAATCACTTAAGTCGGTCTTATCAACTTGAAGAAAATCGGAAAACTATGAAAATCATATTGCCCATGTCAATAATTCATGCAATTTTCTATATAATATTTTTGGCTTCCTCATTAACAGTTAGAGAATTGTCAAAATATATGGATGATTTGGAATATAAAAGTTTGATTGAAGTTACTAATGTGGTAAGTGCTCAGAACTACTTGCACAGATAAAGTCTAGGCCTAAAACTAAGCCTAAGCTTAAGCCTAAGCCTAAGTTTAAGCCTAAATCTAAGCCTAAGCTCAAGCCTAAACCTAAGCCTAAAAATAAGCCTAAGCCTAAAACTAAGCCTAAGCTTAAGCCTTGTGTAGTAGCTCCAAAATTTTAGATAACTTGTGTATATACTGCTTTGGTACCATTCGTCTTCTTCAGACTAAGAAAAAAGCTAATAAAAAATACAGTGACAAAAATTGTCCCAGTTGAAGAAGAAGCTCAAATTTACCAAAGACATTTGAATAATTTATTTACGAAATAAAATTGGAACAATTCATTTTTTGGGTTGTTTTATAAGTAATATCGGCTCCAAAAGTACAGGGTAATCAATAATTTGCTCACGTATTTAAAAAGCTCGCCAAAAATCGAGTTTAAGTCCATTTCAGTCGCCCGATAGCTCATTTGATAGCCACCGTCACCGAATTTTGTTAGCAAAAAAAATTATTAAAAAAATATCTTATTTTCAATTTTTTAGCCCAAAAATACTAAAAAATTACGATTTGTTGAAATTTGTCTATTTTCAAAAATTTGCCAAAAATCGAGTATAGTTCGGATTTCTTCGAGCGACGGCAATCTTGAAAACTGGGAATCTGAGGGATTTTTTACAAAAGAAATTATTGAAAAAGCTTTTAAAATCGCGGAGATATGATTTTTTGAAAATTTTTGCTTTTTTCGATGTTTTCCTTATTTCCAAAAAAAGTGCAAAAATTGAAAAAAAGCATAATTTTCAAAAAAAATCATATCTCCGCGATTTTAAAAGCTTTTTCAATAATTTCTTTTGTAAAAAATCCCTCAGATTCCCAGCTTTCAAGTTTGCCGTCGCTCGGAGAAATCCATCATATACTCGATTTTTGGCAAAGTTTTTAAAAATAAGGAAAATTCCAAAAAATCGTAATTTTTTAGTATTTTTGGACTAAAAAATTAAAAATAAAATATTTTTTAATAATTTTTTTTCCTAAAAAAATCGGTGACAGTGGCTATCGAATGAGCTATAGGGCGAGTTAAATGAACTCAAACTCGATTTTTGGCTAGCTTTTTAAATACGTGAGTAAATTATTGATCACCCTGTACATTCGCACACCCAAGGCTGCAAATTCAAAAAAAACGTCTCAAAAAATTAATAAGAATGTACAAGACAGCTGGAAATTTCATATTGGTTTCGTTAGATAGACGCAATTACTTTTTTCTTAAGATCTAGAAAAATCTTTGGAATGTCGAAAAACCTCTAGAAAAACCTTAGGAATGTCGAAAATTTTGTCAAAAATCGACTTCCATAGCTAAATATCAGCATTTTAAAATTAATTTGCAACATTGAAAACCTTCCCCCATTTTTTGAAAAAGTCTGTATTTTGACACGAAAACATGACCAATTCTTTTTTTTCTCTTTGAAACCCCCACCCCTATTTTTTGAAAAAGTCTGCATTTTGACACGAAAACATGACTTACACCCAAAAGAACCGATCGAATCGTATTCAGCATATACTCTTGTATACTACTGGCAAAAAATTACATCGAAAAAGAGTGAAAAATGCCGATTTTCGATGTATTTTTTGAGCCGACATATTACTTTTAAAAGAACCCAGTCGCAAAAAAACTTTGCAAATCAATTTAACGTTTGGAAAAGAGATTTATTTGCTCAAACAAAACCAACTCATGATAGTTTGTCTAAAAAATATCTAGTTCTTAATGTGAATGGCTAGATGTTTTTTAGTGTGACAAAAAAATTCTCCGCTATTGACGCTAATTTGTCTGATAACTAGACAAACAATAAGAAGATAGCTTGCAAAATCCTAGAAAAAAATAACTGTGAAAATGTGGACATAAGTTGATAACGACTTGCTCATAGAGAAATGGGGACAAAAACCATAGCCAAAAACTAAAATCATCGAAATCGGAGAAAAATTTTTTTCCCCATTTTACCCAATGGGAATCGACTGGCGCATTCCCAAAGCTTGAAAACGCTTCCCTGATTCAGGATAAGGGAATCGAAGTGTGTGTATTGAAGAGAAAATCGAAAATTTTTAGATTTTCTGCTTGAAAATGACTTTCGCACAATCTTTTCCCTGTATAAAATTCGCTCTAATAGGGTTATTTTTTTAAAAACAAATTGAAACATTCGTCAAAAATCGAAAAATGCGTTAAAATTGAAAAATTTGTCAAAACTTGAAAAATTCGTTAAAAATTGAAAATATTCTCAAAAATTGAAAAATTCTTCAAAAATCGAAAAATTCGACAAAAATTCGTTAAAAATTCGTTAAAAATTGAAAAAATTCGTTAAAAATTGAAAAATTCTTCAAAAATCGAAAAATTCGTTAAAAATCGAAAAAATTGAAAAAATTGGAAAAAAATCGAAAAAATCGTTAAAAATTGAAAAATTCTTCAAAAATCGAAAAATTCGTTAAAAATCGAAAAAATTGTCAACCGAAAAATCNAAAAATTGAAAAATTCTTCAAAAATCGAAAAATTCGTTAAAAATCGAAAAAATTGGAAAAAAATCGAAAAAATCGTTAAAAATTGAAAAATTCTTCAAAAATCGAAAAATTCGTTAAAAATCAAAAAATTCGTTCAAAATCGAAAAAATCGTTCAAAATTGAAAACATTCGCAAAAATCGAAAAATTCGTTAAAAATCGAAAAAATTCGTTCAAAATCGAAAAAATTCGTTAAAAAATCGAAAAATTCGTTCAAAATCGAAAACATTCGCAAAAATTGAAAAATTCTTCAAAAATCGAAAAATTCGACAAAAATTCGTTAAAAATCGAAAAAATTGAAAAAAATTCGAAAAAGATGGAAAAAATTCGAAATGAATTGAAAAAAATATAGCATTCCCAGAGCTCGATTCCCAGATTCTAATTCACTAAAATAAAAATTTCGACCCTGGCGGGATCGAACCCGCGCCTATAACCAACGTACTAAGCCATTAAGCCATGCGCACTCCACTTTTTGAAAGCTAGTTATGATCAGAGTTTAGTGCTTTCATCATTTCTTCCCACCATAATCCATTATTTTATTTGCATAATCACATTACTTTATTTGCATAATCGTTCTGATCTTGAGTCGGTTTCACAATTAAAACAAAGCTAAGCTAGTTCACTTTTTGCGTCGCCTATTTCAACATAGAAAAAACTTCCATACCAATCTTTGTTTGATGATTCCGGAAATGTCCAACGACATAAAGAAAGTCCGAAAACTTTTTTCACAGTACATAAGTGTTTATATAAGACCGCTAAGAGTAATTAACTATGCAAACACAAACTTTATATATAAAGGCAAGTAAGGAAGTTTTGTAATGATATTAGCTTTGTTGAGTGTTCCAAACATTGTCCGGAAGTTTTGGGTTTTTTGACAGCTTAAATTACTATATTATGTGGTCTGTGAAAATTTTATCAAGTTTTAAAAAAGTTTCGCAAATGCTTGATTCATACCAATAGAACCCTTTTCATTACGATATCCAAAAAAAATGACGGAGCTACTTTTGAGTATTATACCCCATTGAAAGTGGCCTAAAATCGAAAATTTTAGTTTTCGAAATTTTCTCAAAAATCACCCTATTAGGCATAATTTTGTGCGGGAGACATGTTGGCAATGTTATTTTTGCGTAAAAGGGGTCATCCAGATATTACGTAATCAACTTTTTGGTGATTTACCCCCCAACATAGTTACGTAATATCTGGATGACCCCTTATGTGAGAATTAAAATTTTTAATACGCAATAGGCTATGGACTATACTAAAGTCTGTTTCCGTTGCCAATGGTAAAAAAAGTCCGGGTGATGGTCAATGGGTCCAAGGCGCCGCTCGCTCGACCTGGCAAGTTGGGCCCGCATGTTCGATCCCGCTAGTGCAAAAATTTTAATTTTCAAAAAAATTTTACAAACAATGGGGCAAAAAATTTTTGCTCCATCATCGCCTTGTGCCACTTGACCATCATTCCCATCGACAGCGGAAACGGACTTTAGCACAGTGGATAGGACGTCAGGCGCTCGCGCTAAAGAGGTTGGTTCGACCAGGGGAAGAAATCCATCTAAAAAATCCTATCAAAAAATCTTTTTATCTTTTTATGATATGCTCAAAGGTTTCAGGTATGAATGTCCGTAAGACGCACTGTATATTTAGCCGCCGTGCAGCTTTTCTTATTTTCGTGAATTTCGTTTGTTTCTAAATTCTCTTTCATAATTTAGCGAGTCATCATGAAATTCCTATGTTATATATTAGTTATTTTCTTAATTATTCAAGTGTCAGAAGCGGTAAGAATATATATTTTGTAAAAAAACAAAAAATTAATTTTAGGGAATTTTTGGAAGAATAAAAAGGCAATGTGGAGTAAGTTAAGCCTAACATTAGTTGTATTGGGATTAGGGCCGACGGGATCCCGATCTCAATTTTGGGTTGATGCCAGTTGGTGACATAAATTTATGTAAGCAACAGATAATTCAATTTTCAAAGAAAAAATTAATATCAATTGGTGACAGAAAAAAATAAGGTACTTATGCACTATCAGCAATTTTTCCTAGTCCACCAAGGCCTAAGCCTAGGACTAAGCCTAGGCATAAGCCTAGACATAGGCTTAAGCTTAGGCTTAAGCCTAGACCTAAGCCTAGGCTAAAGCTTAAGCCTAGACCTAAGCCTAGGCTTAGGTTTAAGCTTAGACCTAAGCCTAAGCCTAAGCCTAGACCTAAGCCTAGGCCTAAGCCTTGGTAGAGATTTTATGTCACCAACTGGCAATTTTCCCAATTGCCAGTTGGTGACACAAATCTATGTCACCAACTGACAGAGATTTTATGTCACCAACTGGCATCTGCCCTCAATTTTGGGATATCCCATATGATATCACCCTTATCCGTGAATCCTTTCGTAAAATGCTATTGACAAGGACCAGTCCACTCGGAAAAAACTCTAACAAGTAAACATTGCGAACTTGTTTCCTCGATTTTGACAAAACGTATCAAAAAATGTTTGATATGATGCCTCTATAAAAGTGCATTACGAATTTTTCCCCCACTCTTCATCGTTTGCAATAAAAGCAGCAAAAAAGTTGAAAATAAATATATTCTTTCTTATAAGCAAAATTTGAAATCTTCAATCGACAGCAACGGTGGTGCAGTGGATATTCTGCGGCCTAAAAAAACATTTTGGCTGAGGTTCGAATCCCACTGCCGTCCAAATTTTTTTATCCTTTTTCTAATTTCTTTTCAATTCTTTTTAAAATTGTTTTTATGTATTTTTATGAAAATTTTATCACCAAAATTTTATTTTTATCTAATTTTTACGAATTTTTTTTTGCTTTATTTTCATTTTTTAAATATTATTTATTGACAAATATTTAAAATAAAATTTTGGTGATAAAATTTTCATAAATAAAAAATTTAAACAAGAATTGAAAAGAAATTAGAAAAAGGCAAAAAAATTTGGACGGCAGTGGGATTCGAACCCCAGCCAAAAAGGCTTATAAGCGGCAGCGTAACCACTACACCACCGGTACTGTTGATCTTATATTTCAAATTTTGCTTATAAGGAAGAATATATTTATTTTAAACTTTTTTAGGAAACGTTTTTTTACGAAATTTAGNTAGTGGGATTCGAACCCCAGCCAAAAAAGGCTTATAAGCAGCAGCGTAACCACTACACCACCGGTACTGTTGATCTTATATTTCAAATTTTGCTTATAAGGAAGAATATATTTATTTTAAACTTTTTTTGCTGTTTTTATCTCAAATGGTTAGTAGTGGATCTCTGCGTGGTCGTTTTTGGCGGGAAAATTAACTCCTCCAGCTACGCATAAGCATCGTTCAATTTGTATAAGCATTCCAAAAAATCAATTTAGAGCTCATGTGGTGGCTCTTCTAGCTCATGTGGTTGTGGTGGCTCTTCTAGCTCTTGTGGTTGTGGTGGTTCTTCTAGTTCTTGTGGTTGTGGTGGTTCTTCTAGTTCTTGTGGTTGTGGTGGTTCTTCTAGCTCTTGTGGCTGTGGTAGTTCTTCGAGCAGCTCTTCATGTTGTTGCCAACAACCCCCACAGTGTTGTATGTGCATGTGTCCCCAAACTCGATGCGTCCAAAAAACCTGCTGTGTCCCACAAACCAAATGTGTCCAACAAACCAAATGCTGCCCACAAACTATCTGTGTCCCACAAACCAGAATGGTTCAGAAAACGAGGATGGTTGAAAAAACGATTTGTGTCCCAGAAACTTATTGTGAACCAGAGACTTATTACACCCAACAAACACAGTGTGTGCCAAAGACAGAGTGTGTCCAAGTGACCGAGTGCGTTCCAAAGACAACATGTGAAACCGAAACGACCTATGTTCCGACATGTTGTTGTAACTCGAATAGTAGCTCTGGTAATTGTCGAGCGAGAAAGTTCTTAAAAAAATTCCTCCGTATGAGAAGAAGTCTTCAAAATGGTAATGCTAAAATTTCAATTGAACAATAGATTTATTTGATTTGTCATGCCTTTTGAACTTGTTATTTAATATTTGTATAATATATGTCACCTATTATATATTGCTTGTATGCAACAATTAGAAATAAATCAAATTAAACCCTTCTTCGAGGCAAAATTCCAAAAAGCTTGACACGTACCAAAATCCCCAAAAAAGTGAAAGCAAGGGTCAAAATTTTTTTTAATGCCACCAATCGACTCAGCTCGCCAAGCGCTTCAAAACGAGTACCATATCATGGGGTTTTGGGGGTTTGACACATGGCCGAGTGGCTAAATTACAGGTTTGCAGTTTATATGTTCGAATCCTTGTCAGAACAACACAAAAAACACGACAAGAAAACTTTTATTTGGAGAAAACCGTGCTGATAAACTACTCGCACTTGAAAAATCCTACGAAAGGGGTTTGCTTATATACTTTTTATGATGGTCAGACGGTGGCGAGGGAACAGCTGAGACGAGGAGGGGTTACAATTTTGTTTATTTCGGGAATTCGAGATTGGATAAGAATTGGCATATGTGAGTTACAATACAGTTTAGAAGAGAAGCGATAGACATGAGTCAAAATCATCCTTTCTTGGGAAATAACTAATATGGTTCATTNGAGGGAACAGCTGAGACGAGGAGGGGTTACAATTTTGTTTATTTCGGGAATTCGAGATTGGATAAGAATTGGCATATGTGAGTGACAATACAGTTTAGAAGAGAAGCGATAGACATGAGTCAAAATCATCCTTTCTTGGGAAATAACTAATATGGTTCATTTCTGGAAAAATGAAATGTTATTGAAAAAATCTTTTAAGAAAAGAAATGAGTCAAAACATTTAAAGGGGGTCCAAGTTAGAGCTTTTTCTCCACAAAATTTTTTTTTTGAAATACGCGAAAAATAACGTTTTCGCGTTGATTTGAAAAAGTTAGAGCCAATTTTTTCTTCGGGCGCACGATTTTTGGCCCAAAATAGAAATGATTTTTTTCGGCCCCCTAAAATTTTTTCCGATATCTCCTTTTTTAAAAGCCATATGAGCGGATTTAGGACTAAATTTGCCATTTTCGTAAAATTTTGGCTTAGCCGTTTGCTTCCCACACCCTCAAAACCTTGTAACGTCATCCTCCAATTTACAGGGTGTATAAAAAACCGGACTTTAGGCGGTTTTTTCATGTTTTTTCGACCCAAAATTTTTTTTCAAAAATGACCATATTAGGGCTAATTTTATGTGTGGAATCGATTATGCGCATTCCCGAAGTTTGAAAACGCTTCCCTGACCCTGATTCAGGGAAATAGATTGTATGTTGAATCGAAAATCGAACATGTACTAATTTCCCTGAATCAGAGTCATGGAAGCATTTTTAGGCTTCGGGAATCGGGCAATCGATTCTCCGAATAAAATTACCCACAAGAAGATGATTTTGAGGTAAGAAATGCAACATTTTTCGATTTTCGCTTCAATACAAAACACAAAAATCGAACACGTACTAATTTTCCTGAATCAGGGAAGAATTTTCAGCTGCGAAAATGCGTGCAATCGTTTCCCCGCATAAAATTACTCCCAGAAGGATGATTTTGAGGTAGAAAACCAAAAAATTTTCGATTTCCGCTTCAATACAAAACACTCATTTCCCAGAATCAGGGTCAGGGAAGCGTTTTCAAGGTCCGGCAATGCGCGCAATCGATTCCTCGCATAGAATTAGTCCTAGTAGGGTCATTTTTATAAAATATTTCGGGTCGAAAAAACATGACAAATCGCATAAATTCCGGCTGTTTTTATACACCCTGTATGTATTTTTCATTCACGAACTGTTCTGTTTTGAATAAAAATTTCCACATCTATTTTCTCATGATTTCAATTCCACTCCGAAAGAATTGAAATTTTCCTCATACTTGTTTACACTATAAACTTTATCCATATTTGTTCATTGAACAAGCACATGATTACTCAAAGGAATTTGTTTTTGATGATTAATAAGTTGACTAAAAGTAGAGTCATGTCTGACCAGTTAAAAGTCCATTCTTTCAAAATACACCAAAACAAGTTCAACACAACAAAGTTATTATTGAAACAAACAAGTGTAATCTAGGCTAGCCTATCTCTATTTTGACTGCTTTTGCTCGTTTTGTTTTTCTCGCCAATCTTGTTTTTAAAGGACTGATGTGTGCAGCTGCTGCTTTTTTTGCAAATAAAAAGTTGTTTTCAATTTTTCTCATGCATATTTGTTCTTATACATAGTTGTGTATATATTAGTTAATTTTACTTTTAGTATTTTGTGTAAATTCAAATTTTATTATTAAATGGACCAGTCTGAGCCGAAAAAAATTGCCATTTTGTGTTGCTATTCCGAAAGTTCATAAAAAATGGAGCATTTTTTGTTTTTACAGTAAATTCTGAATCGTTGTCGTTTTCGAGATAATTGCGCATGAAGGCGGAGATTTTTGAAATTTTGAGTATTACAACGAAAATATGTACCTGATAGTTTTTCCCTGAATCAATAAAATTTAGTAAAATTAGATGCTTCCTGATTGCTTGTTTGGATTTATAAATTTAGAATGTATTTTAAAATTTAATGATAGGAATAGCTACAACACCTTCTGTGAATAAAATTTATGGCGTCAAATTTTCGATTCCCGACATCAGTCCAGAAGGTCTTCCCGGGTTTCCGATCTTTTATTTGGAATTGACGCATTGCACCACTTCCAATATTTTTGGCAGAACCATACGCGGCATAGGGTCTGTACCCCCGCAGCGTTTTGTCCAAAATTTGACCAAAAATTAAATTTTTGTCAAAAATTCGAATTTTAGACAAAATTCGATTTTTGTTAAAAATCGAATTTGAATTAAAAATTGAATTTTTGCCAAAAATTCGATTTTTTAATCAAAATGCGATTTTTGACAAAAATTCGTTTTGTTGCCAAGATTCGATCCTTGAATATTTAGAAAAAAATAAGTACAGCACTTTTTTATATCTCGTCGAGACGAATAAAATGACACCAAAATTATACAGTTTGTAAATTGTTTTAGGTTATTGAAACGAAAATTTACACATGTTTTCGTTTCAATAACCCAAAACAATTTTCAAACTGTATAATTTTGGTGCCATTTTATTTGCCTCGATGAGTTATAAAAAATGTGTATTTATTTTTTTTATAAATGTTCAAGAATTTTGAATTATTTTCTTCTCAATATACAGATTTTATTGATTCAGAGAAAAATTATCAGATAGTTGTTTTCGTTGTAATACATAAAATTCTAAAAATCGCCAACTTCATTAGCAATTATCTCGACAACGACAACTAGAGAAATAAAGAATTTACCGTAAAAACAAAAAATGCTCCATTTTTATGAACTTTCCGAATATCAATTTTTTCCGCTCGGACTGGTCCTTTTTTAGCAATAAAATGGGTCTGTTGACGTTAGGAACGCCTTTAACTTGGTCGGAGACTATACCTTATATTGATTACATAAAGGTATGCTGTTAAAGTCCATTTCAATAAATGAGACCAAAAAATTGGACGCTCAATAGCTCAGTGGCATGCGTCGCAATTTCAATTCATAAATGCATGTTTGATCCCCTGAAAGGGTCTAAATTCAAAAGTTTGAAAATTTCAAAAAAATTATCAGCCCCCCTCACGGCTCAATTTGTGTGCAAAAGTGGGAGCCACTTAAAAATATTATAAAGTTGGCAAAAAATATGCTCATGGAGATTTTTTTGTTGAAATGGGAGAAAATTCGAAATTTTAAAAACGAGTTATTCCGTTCGACTCAGCTCACCGAGAATACCATAACATGGGTTTTCCATGTAGAACTTATAGCCGAGTGGGTAAAGTGATAGATTGGTAGTTTATAGGATAGGGTTCGACTTCAAAAATTGAATTTTTGTCAAAAATTCGAATTTTGGCTAAAAAATGACGTTGACCTGGACGTGTTAAAGAATAATACTCTATCCAACTACGCTATGCGACCTTATTTTACATGTTCTCTCTTTTTTGTTATAAACCGCAACTCTGTCACTTTAGCCACTCAGCCATGGGCTTGGGATGGAAAATCCCATGTTATGGTATTCGTTTTACTCGTCTCGGCGAGCTGAGACGAATAGCATGATTCATTTGTTAAATTTCGAATTTCCTCAAATTTAACAAAAAATAACTAGGGGTTTTCCAATATGAGCGATTTGCTGAGCTAAAGAATAACAGTTCTGAAAAAATATTCCAATCTTTTAGGAGCATGGCATCGATCAATTTATTAACTTATACTGCAGGTATAAAAATCGTGAAGATGCACAACTTAAATGGGGTGATGAAATTGAATATAGCATTGTTAAATTTGATCATGCTAATAAGAAAGTACGCATTTTTAGCTCATAAAAGTTTATTTATGATACTTGTTGCATTTTAGGTCCGAGTTTCGCTCCATTCGGATGAAATCCTCACTCAACTTGATAAACAAATAAGCGAAAACAAGAAGAACCACAAAGAAAACCTCAGTTTATGGGCACCCGAATTTGGTGGCTATATGATTGAAGGAACTCCGGGAGCTCCATATGGAAGTAAACAATTGGCTTTTGCTGCTAAAATAATCATTTTTGACGATTTTTGATGAAAACATGACATTTTTATTGAAAAATTGATTTTGGTAAAAAATCGAATTTTGGTAAAAAAATAAATTTCCATAAAAAAAATAGAATTTTGGACAAAAAATCGAATGAAATGGGGAGCACAGTTGCACAACCCCGGTAAAATTTTACCGGGGTAGATCATGGGTCATAGGGTAGGGTAGGGGTAGGTCATGTGTCACGGGGTGGAGGGCTGATAGCAATTTTAAAAAAAAGGTCGCCAATCTGCGGAGGGGGGGGGGGGGGTCATAAAAACAAAAATTTTTGACTGGGGTCTGTGCAACTGATATGGGGAGTGATTCTTGTTAGCTACACCAACGGGTAAAGATAAGCTAACAATTGAATTTTTCAGGCTCTCTGGAATGCATCGATGTTGTTGAAAAAAACATGATTGCACGAAGAAACGAAGTTCGAAAAGTTTTAAGCAATGATGAAGCTCTATTATCCATTACATTTCCATCTATTGGAGCACCAGATTTTACTAGCCCTCCAGTGAAGATTAAAGCCGGTCAAGCTAGTGAATCGATATTTTTCTCTGACGATGCTGTAAATTATCATAATAAGAGGTATATAACTCTTATGTCCAATGTGTTGCAACGTCGTGGCGAGAGGTTATATTCTAATGTTCCAATATTCAAGGATAAGAATACGCTTTCTCCATTTAAAGTAAGTTTTTGGTACTTGTGCAGAAACCTTTGCTCCCTTAGGCTGTACCACAAAAACTAAAGCGGGGGAGGGTTGCAAGGTCTAGAAAAAATACCTGGTTATTATCAGAGTCTACAAACACAGGCATGTCCCAAAAATTTTTTGGATCCGCCTTCACACCCATCCAATTTCGCAAACCATCAAAAAGTTGATTACGTAATATCTGGATGACCCCTTATAGGTCGTGGGTTCAAAATTGAAAAAATTTTTCAGATTTTTATGAAATTTTTTCATATGCCTACTTTTGGTCGTAGATCATTTTCCTGTTATTATTTTTTCATATATAGGCGGCTTGACTTGGATCGAACAGCGCCATACATATCAAAACAACTATGTATGAAAAATAATAACAGGAAAATGGACTACAACCAAAAATAGGCTTACGCAAAAAATTTTAAGAAAATTGAAAAACTTTAATTTCGGATCGGTATTCGAACCCGCGACCTATAAGTGCAATCCTTGCTCACTAACGACTTGGCTATGTAAATTTTCTTCTTTTGTGATCGATATACATTTTACTCGTCTCGTTGAGTTGAATCAAATGGCGTGACTCATTTTTAAAACTTATCCCTAATGAGTCATCTTGGAGAAAAAATTTTTGAAAAATTTCCGCCAAAAAATAATCAAATAGCGGTTTTTTGGAACATCCTGTATTTTCCCCCTTAAATTGCCCTACTTTTTAGGAACACTTCTCAGATGAAGAATCGAACAAAAACTCCATCCCTGATCACATTTATGTTGACCATATGGGTTTTGGCGTCGGCATGTGTTGTCTTCAAGTTACTTTCCAAACAGTTAATGTCAATGAAGCTCGATGGTTATACGACCAACTTACTCCTATAACACCCATTATGTTAGCATTAAGTGCTTCCACTCCAATATTTAGATCATATCTAGCGGATGTTGATTCAAGATGGGATGTTATTGCTGATGTAAGTTGGTACTTGTACAGAGTCCTCTTCTATATCATAGGGATGGCACGGTGATGGGGACGTCTATCTGTATGGGCAGACCCTAAAACTCTTGGGACGGACCAAGCCATTCCAGTGCCGAATCTTAGTCATGTTTTTTTTACATTTTATGCCTCGTATCGGACTCCAAAATTTGATTTTTTGGAAAAATTTGATTTTTGTTCAAAACTCGTTTTTTGTACCGGACTGTCAATGCCAGACCGATAGCCGTATTTTCCACCGCTAGTTACAAGAACCATACCAGAAAACTGTACTTCTCGGGCAAGAAGAGGATGGATCTTACTTTAGCTCTATGTGACCCTCTTCTAAAATTTTTATGCTTTTTTAGCTTTGCGATGACCGAACCCCAGATGAAAAAGGAGAAGCTCCTTTGAAAGACAATCATGTTATCATAAACAAACGCCGCTATGACTCAACTGATTGCTATATTCATCCCAGTTCTGCCGAATTTAACGACATCCCCTTAGAACTTGATAAAAAATCTTATGAAAAACTGATCAAAAATGGCATCGACGAGCATTTGGCAAGGCATATAGCCCATATATTTATACGCGATCCTCTACAGGTAAGAAATAGCTGCAATAGCTATGAATTTAACTTGATTATAGGTCTATCGAGAACGTTTGGAACAAGATGTTACTACCAGTATGGAGCATTTTGAAACAATTCAATCTTCAAATTGGTGCAATATGCGTTTTAAACCACCACCTATTGAAAGTCCAGAAATTGGATGGAGAGTAGAATTTCGGGCAACCGAAATTCAGCTGACAGATTTTGAAAATGCTGCTTATTGTTGTTTTTTGGTTTTATTGTCAAGGTCAGTGTAGTTTTTTATGTTCATTCTAAATTTGGAGCGAGTTTCATTTTTGATATTTTTGTAATAAATTGAACTAAAGAGTTGACCCACCCCCACGCAGACAAACATGAAAAAAAGCACATGCTAATTTTTAGAGTGCTTGTCTCCTACAATCTCTCCTTTCTAATCCCGATTTCTCAAGTCACCGAAAACATAAAGCGTGCTCAAAAACGTGATGCTGTCCACAATCAAAAATTCTATTTCCGAAATAAGCTTACCAAGTGTTTATCTTCTGATGAAAATGTTCAACAAGTCAAAAATGGGAATTGCCATGGTTATGAAATCGATGAAATGTCGATCAATGAGATCATTAATGGTAAATATTTATTACAGGAGTAAGCCACAGCTCTTACCATGAATCAGATTTACTGCTTAGCAGGATTGAATGCAGGATTCGGAATAAGACAGTGACATAGTCAAGGAGCAACCCTCCTCCCCCCCCCCCATTGGCGTATGCAAAGGGAGAAGGGGGAGGCAGGTACCGAAATTAAAAAAATCCCTTCATATAAGGGGGGGGGGGATTTTAGGAGGGCTGAAAAACTTATGTTGCTCTAGTGCCTGATAGACTAATGGAGAGACTTCTCTCCTATATGGACAAGAATATAGACGAAGTCCACTAAGATAAGCTTTAGGCAGAGCCCATATGAGTATAATAGAGGGGCAAAAGTCCATATGCTACAAAAGCATGAAAAAATCGCCCAAATTCCATTTTTTATACACACTTTAATGGCCAGAAATATGTATAACAAAAACAAAAAATGACAATTTTAGGAGATGGAAAAGAATTTGTTGGTCTAGTCCCGTTGATTCGACAATTCTTGGACGGCGCAAATATCGACGTAGAAAGTTTATTCAAGATCAATCGATATTTGGATTTGATACAAGTATGTATAAGACTAAAGAATAAAAGCGGAAAACAAAAGTTTTAGGATCGTGCATCTGGCAAAATTTTCACGTTGGCTCATTGGATGCGAGATTTTGTTAGAAGCCATCCTGAATATCAATATGATTCACATGTTGGAGACACTATAGTCTATGACATGATCAAAACAGTTTGTGATTTTTTAAATTTCAAAAAAACAATTTCATTTCAGATGAATGAAATCACTCAAGGAAAGAAACATGATGAGAGTTTGCTTGGAAAAGCTCCTCCGGTGGTAAAACCAAAAGAAGTCGAAAATGCTGCGAAGAAAGAGCAAAGACCAAAACTTTTGTGTTATGAAGATGCCTTAAATGGACAAAAATTTGCCAATTTAGAAGCGGAATTTCATTAGCAGTTAATATAGCCACATGAGCCGGAATGGGCAATAGGAGTTTAAGACACCACAGTTTTGTCAAAAACTCAGTCACTGACCGCACCAGTATTATTTTCCTGTCCGGATTTGAACTAAGCCTATCATAGTAAAACCATCCCAAATTCATAATGAGTACTAATCAGTGTTTGAATCTGTTGTGTTGTACAACAGTTGTAATCTGTTGTGTTAACATGACAGAAAAAACTGTTGTGCACAACACAACAGAAAAATCTGTTAACAACAGAAACTGTTGTGTTGTACACAACAGAATAATCCTGTTTTACAACACAATAGAATAATCATAGTAAAACCATCCCAAATTCATAATGGATACTAATAAGTGTTTGAATCTGTGGTACAACAGATTTTCTGCTGTGTTATACGACAGAATAATTCTGTTGTAAAACACAACACAACAGATTACAAAAGAATCATTCTAATCTGTTGTGTTGTGTTAACATAACAGGAAAAACTGTTGCGCACAACACAAAACAGAAAAAATCTGTTAACACAACAGAATATTCTGCATAACAAAACAGAAAAAATTTTTTTCACACAACAGTTTTGGCACGTTAAAACTGTTGTTCCATGACAGATTGCAACACAACAGTTTTAACATAACAGATTCAAACATTAGTACTAATGCGGTATAGTGACCCATATCATTTCGGCTATTAAAAATATCCTACACCCAAAAACGCTACCGATCCGTTTTGGAAGCAACCCAAATAGGCCGTGGTGTCCTTCTGCACCACTTCCGCGTCCGTCCGTCCCCCTTAAGGCCAACTGCGGTACACATTAGCTTGCTCGGTCCACTGCAGTATTCTTGGACTCCTGCACCCCATTCCCGGGCACATGTGGCTTGTTCGGATTGTTTCTAAAACTAGGCCACTGCCTCAATTTTCACACACAATCATATTGTAGATATATTTTTTTTCAATAAATATTTTTTAAATAAAACATGATCATTAACCAATTTAACCATTAATTTTTGAACTATAATGTCCAAAAATAAGCTTTTAAATGGCGATAAAGTAATACAATTATCAAAAGTTCTTGATCTTTCTCTATTGATTTCTTAGGTGACCACAACCGGTTTCCATGACTCTGCACAAAATGATTTCCATACGCAGACAGCAATGCATAAATATGTATTTACTTGATAAGATGCGAGGGTGTTATTTTTCCTAATTTATTAGATCTAATTCTTAGTGACACTTTTGTATTCTTTTCATCATGATTTTTATTATTTTTCTAGTTTGTTAAAAGAAAAATAAATAAATCTCAGACAACAATGTAGCTACGGACGAGAGGGGGGAGGGGGGGGGTGCAGGGTCCGTGGGCCTCACATATGCACAAACAATTCCAAACAAATTTGAGCGCGAGAAAATGCCACTAGTCCCTCAAGATGATTTTTTTTCAATCAGTTTTGCCAAAAGGGTTGTTCGATAAGTATTATAAAAAATACTAATTCGGCATTTTTCGCTCGTTGAAATTTGCTCGTTTCTTTGAAATGTCGATAAATTTCGAGTTTTCAATATTACACAAAAATGCATGCTGAGTAAATCAGTCTTTTTGGGTGTAACTCATATTTTCGTGTCAATATACAAACTTTTTCAAAACAATGGTGATTTTCAATGTTGCAAATTAAGTTTAAAATGTCGATATTTGGCTATAGAAGTCGATTTTTGAAGAAATATTCGACCATACTAAGGGTTTTCTATTCGTGAATCGATTGAGCGCATTGCTGAGGCATGAAAATGATTGCTTGACTCTGATTCAGGGAATACAAAGTTTTTTTTACCTTTTTCTTTTACAGGGTGGCTAAAAAAGTGGATTTTTGCGATTTTTCGACCAAATTTTCGCCAAAATTTTTTTAAAAATAACCCTACGAGAGTTTTTCTATGCAAGGAAACGATTGTACGCATTGAAAAATCTTGAAAATGCTTCCTTCATCTCAAATCAGCCCAAAAAGTCAGAAAATATGCAAAAATCCGGTTTTTTGGACTGATTTGATGTCAGGGAAGAGTTTTAAATATTTTTCAATGCGAGCAATCGATTCCTCGCATATAAAAACCCCATAGAGTTATTTTAGAAAAAAATTTTTGGCGAAAATTTAGTCGAAAAATCTACTTTTTTTTAACCACTCTGTAAATAAAACCGAGTCAATTTAACTGCGCATTTATTCAGATTTTTGGCGTGGTCATAGATTTATGTCTTATTTTGTTTGTTTTTTTTTCATTTTTTGGCATCGGGGGTTTCATTTCAATACATAAATACTTTTAAAACCATTTTGAAATTTTCAATAAATAGTGTCTCTTAAAATTTTCGAGCTTGTTTGTTTATCAAATACCTTATCAGGGTTTTGAGCAAATGAACTTTGCATCTCTAGAAAAATTGATCATCGTGAAATTTTTGATAAACAGTTTTTCAAAAACCGAAGTGGTCATTTAAGAAATACCATGCAGCCTACAACAAGCTCTAATAACGACCATCTTGAAAATGATCTAGAAGTTGAGTCTAGTCAGCACGAAAACGGCGTCAAGTTTGAGCAGATTAAAGAAAAGACTCAAGGATTGTTTTTATACTGGCCTTTTGATTATTATATCGTATCACTTCTTGCCAGAATTTTACCTCCTTATACAAGACTAGCAGTTTATTTCTTTTGTGGTATGGAACTGGTGTGGAATTTTTTTATTATGACACTAAGTAGGTCAGCTTAAACAAGAATTTAAAAAAATTTCTCTCCTGAGCTGGGTACCATGGGCCGGAGCCACGGTTTTTTACGGCCCTAAAAAATTGGACCGGACAGGGGCCACGATTTTTGCGGCCCGGGAAGGATCGTAATAAATCGCGGCTTTGTGACACCTCTGCTCCTTAGGCACTGTCTTTTTTATTCAGTTATTTGTGTGAATATGAGAAAATTTCAAAAATCTCAAACATCGACTTTTCAAAATTTGTTTAAAAGATTAAAAATAATGGAATTTTTAGAGATGAGTCCTATAGTTAAAGAGTGCAAAATTTTAGATCAAAAATTTTATGATTATTCTTCAAGAATTTTTCCTGTTGCTTATAGTATGTTTATTTATACGGAATCGAGAGATAAAAATGATAGCTTTGCATGGACGAAAAACGATTTACACGAATTAAATAATGTAAGGTTTTTTTTGAATTTACAGAGTGGATTATAGACCAGAAGGCTCTATTGCAGTTTAGGGGTCCTTTCAACTTTTAGGGGTCCAATTAATAGTTTAATGGTTCAATGTTTGTAAAATGTAATATTATATTTAAAAAATTAAACTATACAAATAGAAATTAACCATAAAACAGTAAGACTTGACTTTAGGTCACAATAGAATGCACCCCTCAAGTGACCCAAAAAAAACATTGGTTCCACGAACAATCTTCGTTCAAGACCGATCTTGAACGAAGCTAAGCTTAGGTTTCTGATTTAGGCTTAGACTTAGCCTAAGCCTAGAATTAGGCAGTCTAAGCCTAGACCTAAGCTTAAGTCTAGGCCTAAGCCCAGGCCTAAGCCTAAGTCTAGGCCTAAGCCTAGGCCTAAGCCTAGGCCTAAGCCTAGGCCTAAGCCTAGGCCTAAGCCTAAGCCTAGGCCTAAGCCTAGGCCTAAGCCTAAGTCTAGGCCTAAGCCTAGTCCTAAGCCTAGTCCTAAGCCTAAGCCTAGGCCTAGGCCTAAGCCTAAGTTTAGACCTAAGCCTACAATATACACAAAATTTGATCGGACCCTTAAACTATTACTTGGACCCCTAAAAGTTGAAAGGACCCCTAAACTGCAATAGAGCTGACTAGAAAAAGCGACCATTTTTTAGTACCAAAATAAACTTTTGTATATGTGGTTTATTTCGACAATAATTGTTCTTTATTGTGTTTTTTGCATTATAATACAATTTTTCACTTTTGAATCTGCTAAAGGAAACAAACAGACAATGGTATATTTTTAAAGTGGGATATGAACAGACAGCATGGCACACCAAAATGTCGAAAAGATGCAGGCAAGGATCAAAACTAAAAAATTCGCCAATCGACTCAGCTTGCCGAGCACTTCAAAACAAGTACCATACCAAGGGTTTTCGGAGGTTTGTCCCATGGCTATTGACTAACCTGCTCGGACTTCACTATAGGTCGGGGTTCGACTCCGTGCCCAAAAGTCTTTTTTTAAATTTTATTTTCATAATTTATGAAAATTTTTGCATATCCACATTTTTATGGGAGGGGGAACACGATGGTGAACTGAATCGATTGGCAAATTTGTTTAATTTTGACTCTTACCTGCACCTTTTCGACATTTTGGTGCACCGTGACAGAAATAGAGGGGACTGGGTAAAGGCGGTGTTAGGGGACAATACCCCTTCTCCGAATTTCCGACGACCGAAAATCACAGGATAGCCTCCCTTCCCCATATTTTGGCAGACCGGACTATGATCAAAAAGTAAAAGAGAAAATTTAAGTGCATGAGAAAGCCTATGCTAGGCTATATTATGGCTCCTATACTGCTAATTTTGATGAGTATAGCATTCGGATTATTATTATGCCAATATTATACCTTTGATTTTTATTATAATCTATTTCAAAATTTATTCTCAAATTCATTGCAAGAAGAAAAATTCTTGTCTGAAATCGAGTTTAATTTAGACTGCATATTAGATGAAGATGAAGAAAATACGGGTGCTTGGGTAAGTGTTAAACTGCATTCTCCACACTCGTCTCTACCATAGCAATACCCAGATTGAGTGTGTCGTGTGCCGGGTGTGCGAACACCGAAAATTGAAGTGCTGGTAAAAAACTCCTAGCGGCGCTAGATGAACTTGCCCTAAATAAGCTCGCCCTAAAGGCAACATGCCTTAAATGAACACGCCCTAGTATAGCTTAGTGTCGTGGAGAGTCGCAAAAGTTTACTGGACTGTCCGGTCTTGAATCTTCACTGTTGGTTTCTGCTTTCCGTTTGAGCGTTGACGCTTAACCCACTGCTCTATTGCAGCTAACGAATGTTTGACTTATAAACTTCGTTAAATGGCTTTGATTTCTTGAAGCTTTTTCTCTTGCACTCTCTGCGACTTATTTTCCTTTCATCACGCCTACTTCTTTTTGGTGTGTTATTTTCGGCGCTTTCGCCGAAATACTTAACCCCCTTCCCAAGTAAACAAAACGATTGATGTATTTTTAAAAAGTCACATTTTTCTTAAATTCCCTAAATCTAGTCTATCCAAACTTTAGTCCGTGAGAAGTGTACATGAGAAGTGTCAAAAAAGCCCTTTAGGGCAAGTTCGCTTTGAGTTGCCTTTATGGTAGAGATGTTACGCTCATTTTTAGAAAGGGAGGCAATAATCTCCTAAAAGAAGGGGAAAAGACCCCCAAGTAATGTAAGGATAGCCTTTTAGGTTAGCTTGAGGACAAGCTAAGATTATGGTGGGAGATGTTAGGATAGCATTTTAGTTTCAAAATATTATAATTAATTAACCTAAAAGACTATTCTAACACCTCCCTCCATAATCTTAGCTTGTCCTCAAGCTAACCTAAAAGGCTATCCTAACCGTAACAAAAGGAGGAAAAACATTTCTATACTTATGACAAATCCAATTTTTAGCTATGTGTAACAGCCATTCAACGTGCCATGTTGAGTCATAGAGGGATAATTTGGATGCTTAGAATTTATTTGATATGGCATGCTGTGATGATTATTTTAGGCATACTCTTCAATAAAAGTACGATTTATGTAATCTAGTATTATGAAATCCAATTTTTTACAAATTTACATAACTAAAAAGTTGGAATCTGATTTTCTTAAGAGCTCTGTACTAGCCTTTTTAACTGGCGTCCCGGGTCGGAGCGGTCCAGACTAGACTGGGCTTTTAACTGGTATCCCGGGCAGCGGTCGTGCAGGCCCAATTCAGGACTTGACCGATTCGGCCCAAATTATTAATTTTTCACCAAAAATATCATTTTCCACCAAAAATTGACATTTACTGAGGGTTTTCAGTCGAATTTTAAGCAGAAAACCCTCAGAAAATGACATTTTTAGTGAAAAATCGAAATTTTTGAGTGGAGTACTCAAAACATACCGGGTAGGTTTGTCTTTTAATTGGCGTTTCGGGCCACGGCTCGATCCGGACTGGGCCCCCAAAGCCTACTCTGAACCCCCCCCCCCCCCCCACCTCGATTAATAATACTTCAAAACTTCATCCCATTAACTTTTTCTTATCAATTAATAATTTAAGAAATACAAATATTCAAAAAGAAAGAAGAAACTCCAGCCACAACTATAGAAGAAGGTCCTACTAAACGCTTGCTAAATGAAGAAAATTAGTTTTTTGGTTGAAGAAACTCCGTCAAATAAAAAAAACACTTTGTGCTACACACCGGTAAAATGGATGTTTGCCCTAAAGAACCAGTCCACTCGGAAAAAACACTATGAAAAAGTTATATATTCGGAAAGTTCATGAAAAATGGAGCATTTTTTTACGACATGTTCTAAATCGTTATAGTTTTTCAGCGTTTGAAGTTGGCAATTTTTGAAATCTGTGTATTACAACGAAAACATGAACATAATGAAACTTACGAAGACTGCCAAAAAAATCTTGAAATTTCGCGTCAATACACAACTTTTATTGATTCAGGAACGAATCTTCACGACGTTCATGCTTTTGTTGTAATACACAAATTGAAAAAGGTCCTTCAAAAATTCCCAACTTCAAACGCGATTATCTCGGCAACAATAACGATTCAGGGGTTATGTTAAGAAATTCTCTATTTTTCATGAACTTTCCGAATATATAACTTTTCGATACTAGTTCGGATTAAGGACCCCGCCCAAAAAATTTCAAAAATACCCTTATAGGGGTATTTTATGCGTAGATTCCAAAAAACACATCCAAAATTTCCGAAAACACTTTCATATGCATGAAAATGGTATTTTTCTGTTTGAAATCTTCATTACGGCAAGCATGACGGTGGCAAACCCATCTCTTCTTATCACCATGCAATTAAATTCATGTCTTGTCCGCAAGTGTCGCATACTTGACGCCCGTGTAAAAGTCCTAGACTAATAAGCCAATCTTCAAATTCATCATCGATTCAACTTCTCTGCCAGATCGAGCAAATTCATGTCTTGAATTTCGTTCAAAGCAGCCATGTTGACTTGATAACGTGAGAGCGTTGATGAAGAACTTGGTTTGTTGGTAATCCAACGGTAAAATGTGTTATGTTTTGCAGACTTTTATATGCTTTTTGTTAACAATGCATCCCTGCTTGATCGTGTTTTGCGGGAAAGTTGTTCGCCAAGCATTCTGCGTGGCCGTATTTGGCGGAAAATTTTCTCTCCAGGCAACCCTGCGTGGTCGTATTTTGAGCAGAAAAAATGCCATTTTCATGCATATGAAAGCGTTTTCAGAATTTTTGAGTGTGTTTTTTGGATTCTAAGCATAAAAATAGACCCCTATAAGGGTATTTTTAAAATATTTTTGGGTGGGATCCCTAATCCGAACTAATACCACTTTTTCATAGTGTTTTTTCCGAGTGGACTGGTCCTTTAATATTTACGAATTTAGCTTGATAGAAAAAACAATAATAAATTTTCTTTTATACAGCCTAATAGTATTAGTTGATTGTTATTTTTATGGGATTCCCAAAAAAACAAACATTCTTCTTCTTATTCAATTCCGATGCCATACACACATCGGTGCCAAAAAACAAATTAAGCTGCATATAATCCATTGAATT
>OZJO01027898.1:0-10318 GCA_900406225.1 Acrobeloides nanus | reverse complement strand
CCCCCCCCCATGATTAAGTGTATGAGGAAAATATGATGATGAAAAGATTTCTTAACCCCCCCCCCACATTTATTAGTAAAAATGCGATCAGATTTAAATGTGGACTTATGGAAAAATTCATATCACCGAAAATCGTTATTTTAGGTAAAAAAAGGCAATAGGAACGAATGCACCGCACAAAAAATTCCGCACGGATCTATCGCACAGGATTTTCCGCACATTTACACACCCGTACGAATTTTCCGCACATTTACACACTCGTACGAATTTTCCGCACAAGGATCTTCCGCAAATTTTTTGCATTAATAAAAGTTGCCTGAATTTCAATAAAATCGTGTTTATTGAAACGACTGGTAAAAAATCTTTAAAAAATGTGCGGAAGATCCGTGCTGAAGATCCAAACTACATTAACTAAGTATAGAAATCAAAAATCTGTAAAAAATACATTAACATTTTTAAAAACATTTCATAATGGTACAATACAAGGTGCGGCAGAATAAACCGGTTAGCTGAGAATGTTCATTTTATCTACTATTTTGTTCATTCTTACATGCGATTCCATGAATTGGAAGTTTGATTCATCCGATCATATCCCTATTTTTAGCTAAAAATGAAGGAATTAAGACCCGCGATCATTAGAATGTATCAAAATGGAATTCCTAGAAATATCCAGGCTTCTTGATGTTCCCAAATCCACCTTTATCGATGATATTAAGCGCTTCGAAGAAACCGGAACCAATGAAGACCGTGCAAGAAGAGGCAGAAATAGGGCTACAAGAACCATAAAAATCGTCAACGAATTCGAGGAATGCTCAAGCGGAATCCAACGACTAAAAGAAACTCTTTACGAAAGCTGGCAAAAAAAACTGGGATTTCAGAGAGATTAGTGTGTAGAATTCGTCATGAAGAGCTTGGGATGAAACCATTCAAGTTTAAAAAGCGTCAAAAGTTAACAGAAGAAGCTAATTGTCATGGTTTCAATGAAAAATCCCTATAATGATGTGTGATCATGAACATTCTCATGTGACCAATTTATTCTATCACATCCTGTATGAGATAAATAAACATTTACAAATAAAAAATGTCAACAAGATGGGATAAATACCCATTAATCTCTTGTCGATTCCGAGTAAACCCATATTGTTATTCCCGTTTAATATGTCATGCTCGTCCCAAGAGCAGAGCACGACGAGGAACCTTTTTGAGGCAAAAATTGACGAACAATAAAAGTGTCATAAAAAGTTGCCAGCCTCGGGATAAATTTAATAAGCGGAAGGGGTTTCAAGAAAATCCTACAAAGAATAGTTTTTTTATTTGTTCTTTGATTTATAATAAATTTTTCATAATTTTCCCATTTTTTGCACATGAATTTTTTGTGAATAAAAATAGATTTTTTTTATAAAATGAGAAAATGTTTCATTCTCGGTAGAACAACTCATTAACTCAAAGATTTTTTTATTCAACAAAGTCCCGGTAGAGAACAAAGCATACAAAAATTAAAATTAGAAAATTATAAAGATTATTAGAGCGAAATTAAAAGTTAATGAACCCCAAGGGGAGCTTTTTCTCGAAACAAGAGTGTCCTTCTGTATAGGGACAGAGTAAAACGAGTGAATGAAAACGGGTGAACGAAAAAATAAAACAGGTGAATGAGGTTTAAAAGCCGATTTTCGGGAAGTGATCTTGGCAAAGTGCCTGTATTTTTATGTGCTCTACACGATGCAAAAAAGCATTTTTCTCCATTCCTCTTCCTTGAAATAAGGAGGAGGAATGGAGAAACGGGTGAATGAGGTTTAAAAAAAACAAAATGACGCACCCGGAAATCGAACCCTCGACCTTCTGGCCGCTAGCCGAACGCGCTAACCACTACACCATCACATCATCAGTGGTTATCGCGTTCGGCTAGCAGCCAGAAAGTCGAGGGTTCGATTCTCGGGTGATCTTGGCAAAGTGCCTGTATTTTTATGCGCTCTACATTTTTTAAATCTCATTCACCTTTTAAACCCGTTTTATTTTTTCGTTCACCCTTTTTCATTCACCCCGGGTGATTCGCCCGTTTTACCCTGTCCCAGCACTTTCCACCATACATTCGAGCTTACTGGTGTGCGATTCCCGAAGTCGTGAATTTTTATAATAACCATAAATATGGCATCGATATTATTAACAAGATGTTCGATGAATACATTTACAACATCGTCACTCGAAGACAACAAATTCCCGGTAAAGCACAAAGCATACAAAAATTAAAATTAGAAAATTTTAAAGATTATTAGAGTGAAATTAAAAGTTCAATGAGTTCCAAGGGGAACTTTTTTCTCGATATCTTAATAACTAATTTTGTTAATTAGGAATAAAAAGACCCAAATGTGAGACAGAAAGTGGTTAGCCAGTAGAAATGCGTAGGAGAATAAGAAATAATCTTTATTCTAGCGACGTTCCGACGTTTTACGTCTTCTTCAAGCTAAAAATAATAATACATGGTTGAGTCAGGAATTACATAAGTGTAAAATGTATACATTACAGACGTGTAAAATAATAATAATATTGGGTTCCAAAAGTTTTTAACACTTCATTTTTCCACTTTACACTTCTCACTTTTTAAAGTGAGAAGTGTAAAGTGGAAAGTGAAGTGTAAAACTTTCGGAACAACCCAATATATAATAATATTGGGTTGTTCCAAAAGTTTATACACTTCATTTTCACTTTACACTTCTCACTTTTAAAGTGAGAAGTGAAAATGTAAAGTGAAAAAGTAAAGTGTAAAACTTTTGGAACAACCCAATATAATATTGGGTTGTTCCAAAAGTTTTACACTTTACTTTTTCACTTTCCACTTTACATTTTCACTTCTCACTTTAAAAAGTGAGAAGTGGAAAAATGAAGTGTTAAAAACTTTTGGAACCCAATATTATTATTATTTTACACTTATGTAATTCCTGACTCAACCATGTATTATTATTTTTAGCTTGAAGAAGACGTAAAACGTCGAAACGTCGCTAGAATAAAGATTATTTCTTATTCTCCTACGCATTCCTACTGGCTAACCACTTTCTGTCTCACATTTGGAACTTTGGAAATGCGTCTCCCGGACAGTGCTACACATAAGAATAAAAAGACTATAACTATAGGGGTTCTTGGTTTATTTTTACCTCATTTAGTCATGTTCGAGGAAAATTGGCTCAACTAGAAAAGTCTACGTAGAAGAAAATGCGCATTTTTTGAGAAATCGGATGTTTGATTCCTCGGATAAATAATGTCTAGACTTTCTAGATCTATTTAGATTTCCTAGATTTTGTCTAGATTTTCGGTACTACTTCGAAATGAAAGGGTTCTGAAGTCGAAAATTTTTTTCAAAATCAAGCATTTTAGGGGTAGTTTGGTGCGAGAAATCGATTATGTGCATTCCCGAAGCGTGAAAACGAATAATTTTCGTGAAAATGAACCTTTTATACTGCAATCAGGCAAAAACAGCTTTCACGCTTTGTCGATGCGCGCCATAGAAATTGAAAAAATCACATGATTATGAGATATAAAAGGCTCATGTTCACGGAAAGTATTCGTTTTTTCTTCGGGAATGCGCGCAATCGATTTCTCGCATAGAATTATCCCCAAAATGTTTGATTTTGAAAAAAATTTCCGACCTCAGCACCCTGTCATTTGCGGTCGTTAATCCAAAGTAGTATCAAAAAGTGACGTTATGATGAAAAATTAGTGCTTCAGCCGACCCAGTTATCGAATGTTTTTGGAGACAAAAAACGTTTGAATCATCACTTTTCATTTTTTTTCTGAAGGACAAATACTTTCCCGGCTTTTCAACAACAAAATTTATCACGAAATCTTTTAAATTAGATTAAGACCAAACATTCTTAAAAACGTGAAAGTAAATTTTTTAAACTTATACGCCAATGCAAATAAGGTAATAAAGTCTCAACGTTCGAATGGTGAAGAATTGTTGGAGATTTACCCAATTTTATTCCGCTCGTCACAATTTTTTGACTGAAAAGTCCAAAGTTCAGAGATGAAATATAAAAAAATGGCTGACAATTGTGGGCGTTTGGTTGAAACAAATGCAAAAAATAGACACTTGGGCATAATAACTCAAAACGTTATGGCATCAAAAAAAGACGTATATCAGACTCATTTCCGACTTTTCCTATAAGTTTCCAGGGCTTAGCAGGAAATTTTAGTGGGCGAAAGAAACGATAAGAGCAAAGCATAGAGAGTCAATTCGAGTAAAATCACGTGAGTAACTTTTCTTAAAATCGTATAACTGAACTAATTTGTGCATGAAGTTCGGTGTAGCCGTCTCTAACAGAAACATCACACTGCTAAAATAAATGCACTTTTAACGCGTCTCTTTCAATCAAAAGATTCGAACATGATGGAAAAGTGATTTTACGTAGACTACTCATAAGATTTAAAGGACCAGTCCATTAAGTTACAATCATATGAAAAATGATATATTTGGAAAGATAATGAAAAATGGAGCATTTTTTGATTTACGGCATGTTCTGAATCCTTGTAGTTTTCGAGATAATTGCGTTTGAAATTTTGAATTTGTGTAAAAGCTCTTCGTTGTAATACACAAACTTTTTTGAATTTTTAATCGATTTTTTCAATTTTCATAAAATGAACATTGTAGCAATTTTTTATAGCTAAATGACACGAACAAAATGACACCAAAATTATCCAACTTGAACATTGTTTTGGGTTATTGAAACGAAAACATGAATCAGAATTTTATATTTGTAGTAACGCGAGTACTAACTAATAACATAAAAAGTACGAAAAAATACATATTTTTAAGCCATCGTACTGCAAAAGTACGATAAAAGTACGACGAAAAAGTACGACAACTTGTGGCCGGCCGCAAGTTGTCGTACCACCGCATGAGGTCGCAAGTTGTCGTACTTTTTCATTCAAAATGCACTAAAAAGTACGACTCGAGACCACAAGTTGTTGTACTTTTTGTCGTACCACGGTACGACAGAAAGGTACAACGGTACGACACCAAAGTACTATGACAACTTGTGGCCGGCCTAACTCATGAATTTTTGATACTTTTTATAATAAAATGAATAGATTCTAAATCTTTTCAAACGTTTTATTTTATATAAAAGATATGTAAAATAAAGTTTAACGAACTATTACAAGTTTGTTTTTGGTATTTTAGTCATGAATAATTTTGTTTTTGTAACATTGGAGATTACAGAAACGCTTTCTTGAGGATTGAAGAAGCATGGAAACAAATTTCTTCTCATCTAAAATTTCGGATTAAATTTTGCTACAAATGCTTACAGTCGGAAACAAGAAAATGGTTATCCAAGGAACTGAAAGATATTTGATATGCATAAATATCCGAAGAAGTACATAAAAGGTATCGATATCGAATACATTGACACTAAAAGCAAGCCAAGCAACATTTGCTACCAGCTGTAAAATCAAACATAACAAAAATGCTAAAATTCGATATAATTTAAGTTAAAATTATTTTTATTTCAAGTATTTTTAACTCACCGATGCAAATAAAAATCGATATGATTGTCAATTTTACCAAAAGCATTTTTTTCTCGTTGCTTTTAAAAGTATTCTAAAATTAATAAAAAATGATAAAAGCTGAAGAAAAACTGAAGGAATAGAATGAATATAAGGAATGGAAAAGATTGAAGGAATAGAAGAAATGGAAGGAATGGAAGTAATAGAATGAATATAAGAAATGGAAAAGATGGAAGAAATAGGAGGAATTAAAAAAGGAATAGAATGAATGAAAGGAATGGAAGAAACTAAAGAATGGAAGGAATATAGGAATGGAAGAAAAAAGGAAAGTAGAAAGAAAAAGGAAAGAGTATACGGGAAGAGGAAGGGCCTAAAAACTACTTACTAAATTTTTTATTATATAATTTCCAGTTATCACATATAACACAATTGAAGGTATTAATATCAAAAATGACAACATAGTTTGGAAGTAACTATAAATTTGGTTCCACTCTTTTGTCTCATCCGTATAATAAAAATGCAAATCGTTCGAGCCATTGGAAGCAACATCCGCCTAAGTTTTTGATTTGTTAGAATAATAATTTTCGACAATTTTACATAAAATTGAGCGTAAAACGTAATCGGTCCATGGGAAATTACGATAAATGTCCAAATGCCAATAAAAATGATCATAGTCCTTTTAACCGTCCATATCTTTGAAAAAAATATAATAAAAGGTCGCAAATCTTTGCTTAGAAATTACCAGTTTATATTTTATTGGAAGCTTTACAGCGGTATATCTATTGATCGCCATAATTAAAATTACAAACAAGCAACTAGGTGCGCCGCATAGCTCCGTCATGGTGAGGATCTTTCCCTTGATTGCAGCGTCTTCCATATACCAGTTCAAGGCAACACCTAGTTGTGGGAGCTCAATGAAAATAAAAATGATAATAGCCGAATAAATATCATAAAAACCATTCCACATCAAAATAATGGTGAACACAGGGGAGATTTCATCATGAGATGATCTTTTTAAAAGCAATTTTAACTGGAAGGCAAAGAAATAGATATACAAGGGTATAGTAATAAAGGCAGCGATGTCGACACAAATGTTGAGAATAATATGAATAACTAGCATAGCTAAAGTTTTTTTCCTAAAATTATAAATTTTCTAGATTCCCTATGCTTTCTAGCTTTTCTGATTTCATTGGTCAGAGAATGTCTATGAAGTTATCCGTAAAGACAAGGACTTAAAAATTTCGATACTCCTATTTTTATGTCTAAATTCAGTTGACCAAATCAAGAAAAAATATTAGCTACCAGGAAAAAATATTAGTTGAAATCTTATTTTTATCAAAGTTTCTCAAAAGAAAATTCTCCACTATGATATTAATTATAAAACAAAATCTACAATTAAATAAATTATAAGAAAGGAAGTGTTTTATTTTATGTGTATTCGATCTGTTGTAGCTAACTTCATAGCCCCAAAAAGATCTAGCTACTAATTAATTGTAAAATTAGTTCCTTATGCATTTAAAACTTGTAGGATTTATCTTGAAAAAATTTATTTCAATAAGGAACAAAATTTTACACGTACAAACCTAGTATAAAAAGTCACGAAATTACAGAAAAACACCAAAGTGATCATGTATTGAATGTGAAAATAAATATGAAAAAATGCCATGTAACAATTTAAAGTGAAAGTTCTATAAAAAATAGATATAGTCATATCACAAAAAAGTTTTTTAAAAGAAAAATTTACATAAAAACAATCAGGAGTGGAATATCAGAGAGCAGTGAAAAAGAGGCACTCGGTTAGTGACATCATAGAAATTCTCCAAAAAAATCCATTTTTTCTAAGACTACCAGTTTGAAGCAATGTTCCAGATCGCAACGGTGTCATCATTAAAAAAAGTCAAAATTAAAGGACCAGTCCAGTAAGTTACAATCATATGAAAAATGATATATTCAGAAAGATCATGAAAAATGGAGCATGTTTTGTTTTTACGACATGTTCTGAATCGTTGTAGTTTTCGAGATAATTTCGTTTGAAATTTTTGAATTTTAACAAGCTCTTCGTTGCAATACACAAACTTTTTTGAATGTTTTGCGGAAAAATCGATTTTTGCATCGATTTGTTAAATTTTCACCAAATGAACATTGTAGCTATAATTTTTTATAGCTAAATGAGACGAACAAAATGACACCAAAATTATCCAATTTGAACATTGTTTTGGGTTGTTGAAACGAAAATTCTGATTCATGTTTTCGTTTCAATAACCCAAAACAAAATATGGGAGCAATTAAAAAACAGTGATTTTCACGATTTTTACCCTTATTTTTGGACTAAAAAATCGAAAAAATTTTTTTCAATAATTTTATTTTTATGATAAATTCGGTGATATAAATTTAGCTTCCATTTGGAAATTACCGTCTGGGAGAAATTTCACTTTTTGATGGAACAGATCATTTCACCGTCGCTATTGCATCGCCGTTTGGTTGGCTTTTTATGATGGCCTTACAACATCACAACCAGCAAAATTGAATCCTTTAGAAGTTATTGGAAATGTGTGAAAACCTACATATGCCCATTATGTTTTACTTTGTTGATTTTTTTGCAAAATATTTAAAATGATGAAGTCATTACAATAAATTTTTTTAAATATTATTGAGTAATACACATTTTGGATCGGCATCGGCACTTATCCGGGTACTAGAGCTTTTGGCAACGTGACCTTTTTGGTACTCCGAGCTTTTGGCAACGCTACTTTTTTTAAACTTTTGGCGTTACCAAAAGCTCTAGTACCCTTATCCGACGATTTCAGGCCAGTACTGAAACTTTTTTGAACATTTTTGCCTGTGCCTTTCACCCCCTCCCACGAAAGGTTTGAAACGATACAAAAGAAACGAACACAGATGGAACGAATACAAATGAAACGATCAAATAAAATGATCGAATGAAACGATATTTTGCCGATTTTTTATTGGTTTCGTTCCATTATGTCGTTTCATTCGTATCGCTTCATTCATATTGTTTTATTCGATCGTTTCATTCATATTGTTCCATCTTCTTTGTTCCATTAGAGCCTATGCCGAAATTTGCCTTGGCCCCCTTATGTTTTTTCGAAAATATTGGGGAAAAACATAATGGGGTACCATTAGGATTTTTTATAAATATTTTCAAAATTTTTGGGCAAAAACATAAGGGTTACTAAAAAATTTTTAATTTTTTCGATTTCGGGGGGGGGGGGAGTGGGGCTAGAGCCCCCTTTTGTCCCAGCAGGCGCTACGCTACTGCATCAAGATGTCTTCATAAAATTCTGACATTTAAACAGATTTTTTCCCGGCAATTTTAAATTTGATTAGAATGCTTTTTTTGAATTTCATTGGCTTCATTGACTTTTTGGCAATAGGAAGGAATGCATCGCACGGTTTTTTGTCGGATTTTTTTCGTAATTGGTCATGGCACAATTGACATTTAGATAACAAATTTTACAGACGCGTATGTCTTAACAAAATGTTAAAGTTTGAAGCCAGAGTAAATAAATTTTTCTTTCAGGAATGCTTTTTACACAACTCTTTTTGCATTGTTGAGTAAGTATGGAGTAACAAATTTATGCATGGGTTCGTGAAAAAACTTTTCCCATAATGGCAATTTTATTGAAAAAATCACTCCAACAATAACTAAAATCGCCATAAAAATTATGGGAAAAGTTTTTTTTCATAAATCCATGCATAACTTTGTTACTCCATACTTACCTAACAGAATGCAAAAAGAGTTTTGGAAAACGCAATTAACCTGAAAGAGCACACCCGGCTTCATATTTTTGGCTAGCAGACAAATGACAAGCGGACATTTGACAAGTGGACATTTGACAAGACTTTTTTGTTTTGGTGACATTTGACAAGTGGACATTTGACAAGTACAAACTACAAAAAAAAATCTGAAGGGCGAGGATTCGATCCCAGAGGTCGAAATCAAAAAAAAAATTATGATATTTCTGATTTCGACCTCCGGGATCGAACCCTTGCCCTTCAGATTTTTTTTGTAGCTTGTACTTGTCAAATGTCACCCCTCAGTAAAAAAAACTCTTGTCAAATGTCACTTGTCAAATGTCCGCTTGTCATTTGTCTGCTAGCCATATTTTTTAACGCTACTTATTACATGAAGCATACGTGACAGAGCAAGACTTTTAGGTCTGAAAATTGACATGAAAACCCTGCATTTTACGCCCGTTTCGAGACGGCGTCTCGAAATGAGTCTCGACGTCGAGACAATTTCGAGACTGCAGACATCTCGAAATAGTGGAATTTCGAGACTGCTAACGCCTAAAAACACGTTTCGAGACTTTTTTGGGCATGGGTAACAATATCTAAAAAGTCCCAATCAAAAATTCGACTTTTTGAAATTTTCAGTTTTCGATTCCTTGATCCCCCGCCCTAGGTTTTAGGTCTAAAAATTCGAAAATCAGTAAAGCGTTTTCAGGGTTCAAAAATGCGCGCAATAGATTTCTCGCATAGAAAACGCTCTATAGAATTAGATTTCAATATTTTTCCGGAATCACACTTTTGTCCCATTCAAACACATGTGAAGCTGATATTAGGAAAGTCTTAATGATATTTTTCTGTAATAGTGATCACATGCCATGAATTTCAGTTATACTACAATGTTTTATATCAGGTTGTTCGGAAAGTTTTCGCCCACTTGAAAAAAACTATTTTTTCATCTATATTTTTATTTTTAGTGATAAAAATGGTTATTAGGAAATTTGAATTTGGATGAGATTTTAACCGAGGACGAGAAGTGGGTCCTGTACGTCAACGTTGTGCGCAAACGAGA